>JAVIAB010000092.1:73189933-73443740 GCA_032433765.1 Megaustenia siamemsis | reverse complement strand
CAAGACTTTGCACAATTCCATGACCCTAGTATTGTCTTTAAGTTTTATTGGTAAACTATTTTCTATTTGTGATAACAGTATTGGTTAAACAGAATGTGGATCACGCAGTCCTAAAGACTGACCCGCAAGGTATGCTACAGAAGACTAACAGACAGTGTCTGCGGCAGGAGTGGATGCTGATCGTGGTTGACTCTAAAGTGAACGCATTAATCTGAGTGTGCTGTCCAGTGCACGGTGGTGTACACGGCAATGAAATAGCCGGTAAGCTCACTGGCAGCACTGGCTCTGAGTCTTACTCTCCACAAAGAGGACATCTTGAAGTTTGTTCTTCATTCCTTAAGAGAAGAGGAGGAGAATGGGTGGGACAATAATGTACTTATTGAGAGACTGAAGAGTCTAGAGGTAGTAAATGGGGTCTGGTCGATTAGAAATGGTTATTTGGAAAAGCAGATGTATCTGTTACATTTGGGGAAAACACAAGGTAAAAGAGGCAGACCAAGACTAACATGAACGAGTAACATCAAAAGATGGACAAATCAGCCTATGACAACCTGGACCTTCAAAGCAAGAGGCAGAGCAGAATGGCGCTCCATGGTAGCCAAACTTCGTTGCCGAGACAGCACATCGCACGATGATTATGATGAGATGTATCTGCAATCAATACCTTACAAGAACAGTTAGTATGCGCAAGCTTTCAGAAATGCAGGGACGGACAGTGGATGAATATGTGGATGACCCGACTATCGTGAAACCAGTTCCGTAAATAGAACAGAATAAACAATAATAGTCTAATTGTAATCGGCTGGCTATGTAAACCGTCACAGGAACACGGCTACAATGATACATTTTACCCTGAATGCTGCAATGCTAATTAAGTCTATAAGTAATCATTAACCAAGAGGAAACATAAAATGTGCTACTCAACACAAATTATAAACATAGAACCGACTTAATACAAAATGAAAAAGCTGTCAAAAGGCAAGGTCAGTTGAGACAGGAGGTCAAGTTCTGCTAAATTATGGTGCTCATAGATTCACCTAGCGTTAAACTGGTACTAAAGATATTGAACTGGCCAACAACAACACAATGAGTGTATTGGCTGACCACATTACACATTTAGATCGCATGATAGAAAAATAAAACACTCAAGGGATGCTTATGTCAGTTCACACGTCTACCTGCCAATCAATTGCAATCTACTACTACCCGAATACCTTCTAATGCCATTCTGATTGCAGTCTACTACTACGCGAATACCTTCTAATTCAATTCTGATTGCAGTCTACTACTACGCGAATACCTTCTAATGCCAATTCTGATTGCAGTTACTACTACGCGAATACCTTCTAATGCCAATTCTGATTGCAGTCTACTACTACGCGAATACCTTCTAATGCCAATCTGATTGCAGTTACTACTACGCGAATACCTTCTAATGCCAATTCTGATTGCAGTCTACTACTACGCGAATACCTTCTAATGCCAATTCTGATTGCAGTCTACTACTACGCGAATACCTTCTAATGCAATTCTGATTGCAGTCTACTACTACGCGAATACCTTCTAATGCCAATTCTGATTGCAGTCTACTACTACGCGAATACCTTCTAATGCCAATTCTGATCGCAGTCTACTACTACGCGAATACCTTCTGATGCCAATTCTGATTGCAGTCTCAAAATAAAGTAAATATCATCGTTGCCATCGGCATTATAAAACAAATTAATGAACATAAAATCATTATATCATTGACCTCGTTTTGGTTTAATCGACCATTTCTCATCCCACTAACAACATGACCTTCACCCAAGTATAGGGATGAACAAGAGCTGTTGATAATTACGCAGAGGCTTATGAATCTTGTCCTAGTACGTGTTCCATCAAAAACTAACGCCTTCTCGCTATCACTGTTTGAGTTTCTTTTTTGATAGCATCGGTTAAGCAATACATTGTTGCCGATTTTTTAAAACGTTTATTTAAGTTATTAAAGATCTATATATGTGCTTCATAGACTACACAAAAGCATTTGACAAAGTAAAGCATGTGGAAATAGTCAATATGCTGGAGAAATTAAACATTGATGGCAAGGATCTGCGAATCATAAAAAAAAACATGTACTGGCAACAAACAGCAGCCATACGAATTAACAACCAAACATGACAATTTCAACTTATAAAATAAGGAGTCAGACATGGCTGTGTTCTGTCGCCAGATTTGTTTTCACTTTACAGCGAACATATTAATTATGAGATCAATAGTAGACAAACAGGGAATTGAAGTCAACGGTCACAACATAAATAATTTGTGATATGCGGATGACACAGTCTTAATAGCAGAGACAGAGAATGAACTACAAGAAATGATAGTCATAATAGTAGAAGAAAGCAACAAGAAAGGTCTCAGTCTGAATAGTAAGAAAACAAAAGTAATGGTTATATCGAAGAAACAATAATCACCAGCATGCAGCATAAAAATAAACGAGACAAATTTGAAACAAGTGCAACGCGTCAAATACTTGGGTACAGTAACCACATCGGATGGAAGATGCACCACGGAAATAAAAAGCAGAATAGCTCAGGCCAAAATAGCATTTCAGAAAATGAAAAATATCTTGTGCAACAAATCTATGTCAATAGAAATGAGAAAGAGGGTTCATCGTTGCTATATAGAACCAATTATGACCTATGGAAGCGAATGATTGACAATAGACAAGCAAATGAAAGACGATTAGAGGCCACAGAGATGGGATTTCTCAGAAGAATGTTGAAAGTTCCCTGGACAGTTAAAAAGACCAATGAGGAGGTTCTCAAAGAGGCCAACACAAAAAGGCAGCTCCTAAAAAACATCAGAAAGAAGCAATCAACATTTTCGGGCACATCATGAGAAGAGGAAAGTTGAAATACTTGATTACAACTGGCAAAATAAAAGGAAAGAGAGATCGCGGACGACAAAGAGAGAAAATACTGGATAGCTTTGAGTCATGGCAAAGAAAAAAACAGTCAACAACAGAACTGATACGATGCACTGTAGATAGAAGATTGTGGAAGGATATGATCACCTACGCCAACCGGTATGGCACGAGATGATGATGATATTTAAAGCAATACGATAAAATGCTGAACATTGCCACATTGACATTTGTGTAAATAGACTCACTGATTCTTTTTTCTATTAATGTGCATACTTTAGAGTTTCATGCTTCTTCTACTTTCTTTTGCTCATCTACCTTTCAGTCTTGAAGGGTAAGGGTAATTGTTAGCGATCTTCTTATCTTTCGTTAGCCATTTTTGCTGTGACGTTTTTCTGGAGTTTCTAGTATTTAGATGCATCACGACCAATAAAATTACGCAGCGTTGTCATAATTTTAGTTGTTATTTTGTCTTATGTTTCCAGCTGCTACATTGTCCATGATATGCCAGAACGTCTTGATGGCCACGGATGCTTGTGTTATTCTAGTCCTCATTATTTTACTGAAGAATCAAGAGGTGCTCGTTGATTGGTTGCGTCGATTGTTCTACGCCATCATCATCGCTTTGTCAGTATGTTCGCGTCTAATGAGGGAGGCACGGATAATTATCATCGAGCGAGACTGGATAGTGGAGATGTGTGCTAAAGACGAGCATCAATTGGCTGGTATGTTGGTGCTACAGTTGTATACAATATTTAAAATACATACGATGTGTGAAAACATGTATACGTCTGTTAATATCTCCTTTATGGTTGTACACACACGCGCACGCGTGCGAGCGCGGAGAGAGAGAGAGAGAGAGAGAGAGAGAGAGAGAGAGAAAGAGAGAGAGAGAGGAGAGAGAGTTCGATATTTCACTAAACCTTTAATTTACGTCCTTGTTGTTCACAAATTATCAAAATGTTCATTTCAGGGGCTATGACGTGCTCATATTTGTACATGTTTAAGTACAAGCTTTCTTTCATAACTTTACCGTGTATGTGGTGGCGTGTTTATACATATGTTCATCCTTTATATATCTATATATATATATATATATATATATATATATATATATATATATATATATATATATATATATATACAGTAAAGTCTCGATTATCCGGAATGCTCGGGGAAGAACCCATTCTGGATAATTGAATTTTTCTGGATAATCGAGAGTAAGAAAACCAAACTCAAAATTTATGAAAAAACATGATTGAAAAATTGCAATGCTCAGAAATATTTAAATTCGTGTGACATTCACTAGCTTTCTCTATCAACATGGGTCCTGATATTGGCATTCCTTTCTTCTTCTTACTAAAAACCACACATAAAGGACGTCGTCGAGTTTTTCAAATTTTGGCCGTTTCATACTTCGTCTCTGGTGTATATTGTTGCTGCTTTCAGACTCCGACGCAAACTAAAACAACTCATCTTTTTGATTTCGTATGTCATATAATGTTGAAGAGGCTATGCCAAATTCAGTCATCAAAACGTTGCGATTAACGTCTTTTTCAAGTCTACTAGCGATTTCAATCTTCTGGTTCAGTGTCAAAACAGTTCGCTTGCGTTTACCTTTGCGGGAAATTGAGGTGTGGTTTGCACTCGCAGAGGCCATTATTTAACACAAAAATGTATTCCGTTAAAAAGTATGCACACATGCGTTTATAGCATATCATGTATAATTTATACTGATGGAACGAATTTCAGCTTGCACAAATGTCTGAGACAAACTAACGTCAAACTCTGTATCTTACTCTTTTTGAATTTCCAGTCGGTAATTTTTGAACCCTCCCCCTTTCTTCTCACCATCTCTATGTCACTGCACGCCGGCTGCTCAACCTTTGATTTATAATCATCAAAGTTATGGGCTCTTCAATTTTCACAAACAATACGTCTGCTTCTAATGTTCGGTCAGACTGTCAAACGCCATATTTTGACAAATTCATGACCAACTTTAGGTCTAAAGCAGGCTATGAGAAAAGTAAGCAAATTTGTAAAATCATGTAGATAAGTGTTTTTGGCACGACTAAGATTTCCCGACAAAAACATTTAGTCGGGGGAAAAAGTGAAGATATAGACTGTCTGTCGCTTTTACTTGGAATATTTGGAGACGCAATGTCTGGATTGAATAAAATATGTTCGCTCCTATTTGAAGTATATTACTGTAAATACACTATTGTAAACGCAATATTGTGTAATGATAGAGCTGTAGAAGTAAGCGCAGCGCACAAACCGTGTTGTAGCGTTTTCGATTTCCGGATAAAGGCATTTAATTTAACTGAACAAAACATGATTCAAGCTTTCTCCCTATAATAATTAAAAAAAAAAAAAGTCCGTTAAATTGAGAATTCCGGATTATTGAGTAGCATAATCGAGACTTTACTGTATATATATATATATATATATATATATATATATATATATATATATATATATATATTTATTTATTTATTTACATGTGATGTAATATGCATATGTGTGTATTCAAATAGAACACACAAATGAATTATTTTTACACATAAAATATATACAAGAAAATATAGTTAAATTTAAGGAAAAATAAATGACAAAGGATGTAGTGACAAAGACTAAATATTACTAATGCTGTGAAGAGATGGACAGGACAACGTATGACAGTGTGTACCTTCAATACAAAAGATAGACAGAGAGCCATCATCAAGTACCGGGCCTACTGGCGTAGGTGATCATTGTCTCTCCACAACTTTCGATCTCGACAGGTCTTTATCATTTCTGTTGTTGACCTTCTGCCAAGCCATTCTCTTAAGCTGTCTGGTATTTTCTCTCTTTGCTTTCCTCTATTTCTTCGTCCCTCAATTTTTCCAATTGTTACAATATATTTCAGTTGTTCTCTTCTCATTACATCGCCAAAAAATGATGATTGTTTCTTCCTAATATTGGAAATTATCTCTTTTTCTTTGATCTCTTTCATAACATTTTCATTACTCTTCTTAGCTGGCCGTTGTATTCTCAATATTCTTCTGTAACACAGAGAGCAAGAGAGAGAAAAGGAGAGAAGGTTGCGAAATAGCGCTCCTAAGTAACCAACTTCCATGCGCCGACGTCTTAACATAATGATGAGTACCTATTGTTTAACTGATTAATTGTATTCCTAATCCAAGCGAAAATATGTGGCCAGATTATTTACAATTCGGTAGCAAAATTATAGCTGATTCAGTGAAGTAAACCTGTAGTTCATTTTCTTCGATTAGAGATTAAATTATAATCTGAACTATTACCAAATGTAGCGGCTAAGAACGTGGGATATGTGGCCCTTACTTGAACCTACTCACAATTCTGCCAGCAGTTTCCACAAAATGGGATAATGATAATATTGACACTTTTTAAAATTCTACTATTTATAGCAGTGAATATAATGGGACAACAAATACTTTGAATATTGTAGAGGTCAGAAGTCAAGCTCGGTGAAGGTATATGATCCCTGCAATAAGCTATAATTGTGTCATTATATTTTCTCTTTTTTTTTAGTGTTACTTTCTAATATGTTAAAAAAAAAAAAAAAAAAAGTAATGTATCCCCCTTCACGCCAAGTGGCGTATAGGGAAATATTGTGTTAGTGACCATATAATTTACAGACCTTCAGCACATGATTTTTGAGGTAATGTGGTCGGTATTACGCCCGTGCCGCTTTACTTTCCCAGAAAAAATCCGGTACCCATTTAAGGCTGGGTGAACCCGGAAGCCGTTGGTTGGGATCGAACCCTACCCCTTTTCCTCTGTAGCCCAGTTCACTAACCACTGAGCTATCGCGGCTCCTTTCTAATATGTGGTTCGATTATATTTCCCTTGTGTGTCCGTCGCTTTTGTTGTTGTTGTTTTCTGAGATAGGCCGCATATAGGCCGAAGCGTCAATAGTCTGTCTTGTCCACCTATGTAAAATTGTCACAATACACTGTGTTCAACTCGCTCCCTATTTCTTGCAACATTGTAGTCTCAGTGGTATTCGTTATACAGAAATATTAGCGTTAAGTAATGTGTTATAGCAACTCCAAACTGTGAGATGTAACAGAAAGGAAGCTGGTTGTTGAATATAAAAAGTAAGGAAACGGGGTTAGTGTTGAGTTTAAAAATAAAAACAGACAATGCTACACAATAAAAACAGACATTGCTACACAATAAAAACAGACATTGCTACACAATAAAAACAGACAACGCTACACAATAAAAACAGAAAATGCTACACAAAAAACAGACAACGCTACACAATAAAAACAGACAATGCTACACAATAAAAACAGACATTGCTACACAATAAAAACAGGCATTGCTACACAATAAAAACAGACATTGCTACACAATAAAACAGAAAATGCTACACAATAAAAACAGAAAATGCTATACAATAAAAACAGAAAATGCTACACAAAAAACAGACAATGGTACACAATAAAAACATACATTGCTACACAATAAAAACAGAAAATGCTACAAAATAAAAACAGACAACGCTACACAATAAAAACAGACAATACTTCACAATATAAACAGACAATGCTACACACAAAAACAAACAACGCTACACAATAAAAACAGACAGTGCTACACGATAAAAACAGACAACGCTACACAATAAAAACAGACAATGCTACACAATAAAAACAGACAATGCTACACACAAAAAAACAAACAACGCTACACAATAAAAACAGACAGTGCTACACAATAAAAACAGACAACGCTACACAATAAAAACAGAAAATGCTACACAAAAAACAGACAACGCTACACAATAAAAACAGACAATGCTACACAATAAAAACAGACATTGCTACACAATAAAAACAGGCATTGCTACACAATAAAAACAGACATTGCTACACAATAAAACAGAAAATGCTACACAATAAAAACAGAAATGCTATACAATAAAAACATAAAATGCTACACAAAAAACAGACAATGGTACACAATAAAAACATACATTGCTACACAATAAAAACAGAGAATGCTACAAAATAAAAACAGACAACGCTACACAATAAAAACAGACAATACTTCACAATATAAACAGACAATGCTACACAATAAAAACAGAAAATGCTGCACAAAAAACAGACAATGCTACACAATAAAAACAGACAATGCTACACAACAAAAACAGACAACGCTACACAATAAAAACAGACAATGCTACACTATAAAAAGAGACATTGCTACACAATAAAAACAGACAACACTACACAATAAAAACAGACAACGCTACAAATAAAAACAGACAACGCTACACAATAAAAACAGACAACGCCACCCAATAAAAACAGACAATGATACACAATAAAAACAGACAATGCTAAACAATAATAACAGACAATGCTACACAATAAAAACAGACAATGCTACACAATAAAAACAGACAACGCCACACAATAAAAACAGACAATGCTACACAATAAAAACAGACAATGCTACACAATAAAAATAGACAATGCTACACAATAAAAACAGACAACGCTGCACAATAAAAACAGACGACGCTACACAATAAAAACAGACAATGCTACACAATAAAAACAGACAATGCTACACACAAAAAAACAACGCTACACAATAAAAACAGACAACGCTACACTATAAAAACAGACATTGCTACACAATAAAAACAGACAGCACTACACAATAAAAACAGACAACGCTACACAATAAAAACAGACATTGCAACACAATAAAAACAGACAACACTACACAATAAAAACAGACAACGCTACACAATAAAAACAGACAACGCTACACAATAAAAACAGACAACGCCACACAATAAAAACAGACAATGCTACACAATAAAAACAGACAATGCTACACAATAAAAACAGACAACACTACACAATAAAAACAGACAATGCTACACAATAAAAACGATTACTAAAACTTCAATTTTAAGACTCCATATGTTTTAACATTGTGTGTTTGGCACGGAGGTAATTAAGAAATAAATTTTGATTTTATAAACAAAACAGTGATGACATCATCATTCCGAAGATTTGACCTTATCACAAAGATTCTGGCTCCGATAGCGACCGGGCAGATCATGACTTTCGCTGGGATAAAAATCGGATGTATTTTTATAGCTGGTTGGTCACTGGTCTCCCTGGGCGTCGAATACTACCTCATAAGGCGTGTCTATAACATTGTTCCAGCTCTGAAGATGGTCAAATTTGAGATCGGCAAAATAGGTAATGTGATTTTAGATACCTGGTAATGTGATTTTAGATACCTGGTAAAGTAAAAGTAGAAGATGGTCGTTACATTACTTATTGCAGCTCTAGAAAATGTCAGATATAGTCACTGTATTTATTTTTCAAGCGTTTGAACAATCTGTTTTAGAAAAAGATAACATTGTCATTTGTAAGCAGGGTTTATTTATTATTCTAGGGCTTGAACATGTGTTTCAAATAAACACATTGTATGTCATCCCATTGTTTGAAAAATATACTTTATAAATATATTTGTTTTCATAACAATTGTGATTGTGTTTATTTTATTCATTAATAAAACTAACCAGCTTTCTTATCGCACAAAAAGTGAAAGTCCTATGGGCGACGCAGCCCAACAAGTCTCAAAAGCAACCGCCAAATTAAGACTATACAAGTTTCAGATTGAAAGCATAATTTTCCAAACAGGACACAACATAATTAGAAACCATGTGTCAGACTATGCAGTGGTGGACATACTTCAGATACTACAAAAAAAAAAATAACATTAAACAAGAGTGTTAACTTCTTAAAAATGAAAAAAAAAAAAATTAGGAAAAAAAAATGAAAGAACCCTAATACAACCCATGTGGCTAATAGGGAATATGATGTCCGTGCCCATATTGTCCATATTTTTTAATAATTTGATCAACATCACAACAGTATGGTTTTTTTTTTACTTTACAAAATTCAGTATTCATTTAAGGCTTGTCGAATATAGAAGCCATTAATCGGAATAAACTCCAACCGCTCACTGTCATTTGACCAGTAAGCTTCTAGCGGACAGTGCTTCAAGAACTGAATATAAACAATTGTGTGAAGAGTTCAGAGAAATCAGGATGATTATTGATGGAAAGAAAAGATAACAAACGATGAAGTTTTAAAACAACTGAAAATAAAAAGACAACTACTAAATACAATTAAGACAAGACAAATAACATTTTCGGGGCATGTTAAAAGACACAACAGCCTACTAAAAGTAATATTGGAAGGGAAAATACAAGGTAAAAGAGGCAGAGGCAGACCAAAACTAACATGGACGAGTAACATCAAAAGATGGACAAGTCAATCTATGACAGCGTGCACCATCACGTATCATTGTACCATTGTCTAAACAATTTAGTTATTGTCCACTCACCTCCGATTGTCTAAACAATTTAGTTATTGTCCACTCACCTACTATTGTCTAAACGATTTAGTTATTGTCCACTCACCTACTATTGTCTAAACAATTTAGTTATTGTCCACTCACCTACCATTGTCTAAACAATTTAGTTATTGTCCACTCACCTACCATTGTCTAAACAATTTAGTTATTGTCCACTCACCTACTATTGTCTAAACAATTTAGTTATTGTCCACTCACCTACCATTGTCTAAACAATTTAGTTATTGTCCACTCACCTACTATTGTCTAAACAATTTAGTTATTGTCCACTCACCTACCATTGTTTAAACAATTTAGTTATTGTTCACTCACCTACCATTGTCTAAACAATTTAGTTATTGTCCACTCACCTACCCTTGTCTAAACGATTTAATTATTGTCCACTCACCTACAATTGTCTGAACAATTTAGTTATTGTCCACTCACCTACTATTGTCTAAACAATTTAGTTATTGTCCACTCACCTACCATTGTCTAAACGATTTAGTTATTGTCCACTCACCTACTATTGTCTAAACAATTTAGTTATTGTCCACTCACCTACTATTGTCTAAACAATTTAGTTATTGTCCACTCACCTACACTTGTCTAAACGATTTAGTTATTGTCCACTCACATACAATTGTCTGAACAATTTAGTTATTGTCCACTCACCTACTATTGTCTAAACAATTTAGTTATTGTCCACTCATCTACTATTGTCTAAACAATTTAGTTATTGTCCACTCACCTACCATTGTCTAAACGATTTAGTTATTGTCCACTCACCTACTATTGTCTAAACAATTTAGTTATTGTTCACTCACCTACAATTGTCTGAACAATTTAGTTATTGTCCACTCACCTACTATTGCCTAAACAATTTAGTTATTGTCCACTCATCTACTATTGTCTAAACAATTTAGTTATTGTCCACTCACCTACCATTGTCTAAACGATTTAGTTATTGTCCACTCACCTACTATTGTCTAAACAATTTAGTTATTGCCCACTCACCTACCATTGTCTAAACAATTTAGTTATTGTTCACTCACCTACAATTGTCTGAACAATTTAGTTATTGTCCACTCACCTACTATTGTCTAAACAATTTAGTTATTGTCCACTCATCTACTATTGTCTAAACAATTTAGTTATTGTCCACTCACCTACCATTGTCTAAACGATTTAGTTATTGTCCACTCACCTACTATTGTCTAAACAATTTAGTTATTGTCCACTCACATTCTAGTGTCTAAACAATTTAGTTATTGTCCACTCACCTACCATTGTCTAAACAATTTAGTTATTGTTCACTCACCTACTATTGTCTAAACAATTTAGTTATTGTCCACTCACCTACCATTGTCTAAACAATTTAGTTATTGTTCACTCACCTACAATTGTCTGAACAATTTAGTTATTGTCCACTCACCTACTATTGTCTAAACAATTTAGTTATTGTCCACTCATCTACTATTGTCTAAACAATTTAGTTATTGTCCACTCATCTACCATTGTCTAAACGATTTAGTTATTGTCCACTCACCTACTATTGTCTAAACAATTTAGTTATTGTCCACTCACCTACCATTGTCTAAACAATTTAGTTATTGTTCACTCACCTACAATTGTCTGAACAATTTAGTTATTGTCCACTCACCTACTATTGTCTAAACAATTTAGTTATTGTCCACTCATCTACTATTGTCTAAACAATTTAGTTATTGTCCACTCACCTACCATTGTCTAAACGATTTAGTTATTGTCCACTCACCTACTATTGTCTAAACAATTTAGTTATTGTCCACTCACCTTCTATTGTCTAAACAATTTAGTCATTGTCCACTCACCTACCATTGTCTAAACAATTTAGTTATTGTCCATTCACATACTATTGTTTCCGTGCCCACCACCCTGTCCTTTCGTGTTTTCTTGAGATGTGTTAATTTGGATATTTTGTAAGGAGCAATTAAACCTCTATCATTAAAATTTGTAGTTTTCTTAGAAAACAGTTCTATCTCCTTATGTCTGTCTAGTTTCAACATTTTATCACCGTATGTTTAAAGGTAAAGGTAGAGTACGAGACTTGAACCGGTGTCTTAGCACGCAAGTTTCCACCCATATGTGCTCGGCCGCCTATCCAGAAAATTTAGGAGATTTCTGTATAGTGTCGCCTCAAGCATCTAAACTCAGATGCGAGGCAACTTTCCTCACTTTCCCAGGGTAATACCCTGGTACCCATTTCTGCCAACGGCTGGGTCGACCGTGGGGGTATTTTTTTTCCAACCACAAGTACAATTCACACTGCTCTCAGCGGGAGCCGTGCTCCGAACGTCGGTAGTCCAGTCGGGTGGTTTTCCCAACTAGGCTACCGGGGCCCACAAATCAACAGAAAACAGTCAAAAACATAATTAATACGATGCACGGTGGATATTAGATTGTGTAAGGACATGATATTCTACACCAACGGCTATGGTACATAATGATGATGATGTTGATACGTGCTGCTAATGAAACAATTTACTGAGTGGAAATAAGTGACATATGAGCGCTGTATTCTACAAACATATGTATCCCTATACATAGTCTCCTAATATCGTACCATGTCCGTCCGTCCCCTCACCCATTTTGCCATTTTTATCAGTGGCCCTCCTGGAATATATCTCCCCCACCCTCCATTGGGAAACACCTGTTTTAGGCAATATAGATATCACCACCTCACCTGTTAATTGTTAAACAATTTATTTATCGTCACCTCATCTATTATAGGCTACACAATTTATTTATCGTCACCTCATCTATTATATGCTACACAATTTAGTTATCGTCACCTCATCTATTATATGCTACACAATTTAGTTATCGTCACCTCATCTATTATATGCTACACAATTTAGTTATCGTCACCTCATATATTATATGCTACACAATTTAGTTATCGTCACCTCATCTATTATATGCTACAAAATTTAGTTATCGTCACTTCATCTATTATATGCTACACAATTTAGTTATCGTCACCTCATCTGTTATATGCTACACAATTTAGTTATCGTCACATTACCTATATATATTATATTTTATACAATTTAGCTATCATCACCTCATCTGTTATGTATTTCACAATTTAGTTATCGGCGCCTTACATATTATATTTGAAACACTTCCATTGTCGTCACATATTGCATCTAAAACAATTTAGTTATCGCTGCCTCGCCGGTTATGTTTTGGGCAATCTAGTTATTGTTACATCACCTCGTCCATGACTTTGTGATGCTTTGTAGCACCTTTAGAGAACTCAAACACTCTCTTTCAACTTTCTCTTTTAACTTTCTCTTTTAACTTTCTTTTTTAACTTTCTCTTTCAACTTTCTCTTTCAACTTTCTCTTTTAACTTTCTCTTTTAACTTTCTCTTTCTTTCTGTTGCAATTAGAGTCGAGAGCCTCCCTTTTTTGTTGCAGTCATTCAAGATTAATATTTATAGTCATATTATTTTAATATCCATAAGGGGCATGCCTGGAATAACAATTGGAGGTCATAATATAAATAATCTAAGGTATGCTGATGATACAGTCTTAATCGCTAAGAGTGAAAATGAGTTACAAGAAATGTTGGACATTATAATGAAAGAAAGCAAAAATAAAGGACTCAGCCTTAAAAGCAAAAAGACAGAGGTAATGGTAACAACAAAGAAAAAGACATCACCTCAGTGCAAAATAAAGACAAGTGGAACAATACTAAAATAGGTAAATGAATTTAAATATTTGGGAACTTTGTTAACCTCAGACGGAAGATGTACAAAAGAGGTGAGATGCAGAATGGCTCAGGTAAAAGCAGCTTTCCGAAAAATGAGGAAGATACTATGCAATCCATTTTTGACAATAGAAACAAGAAAAAGAGTTCTTAAATATTACGTAGAGCCAGTCTTAACATATGGATGCGAGTCATGGACAATAGGACAACAGACAGGAAAATCACTGGAGTCTGTAGAAATGTGATTTTACAGAAGAATGTTGAGAGTACCATGGACAGCTAAGAAGAGTAATGAAGATGTTCTGAGAGAGGTCAAAGCAAAAAGAGAGCTAATTTCCAATATTAGGAAGAAATAATCATTTTTGGCCTTGTAATGAGAAGAGAACAACTGGAATATATTGTAACAACTGGAAAAATTGAGGGACGAAGAGATTGAGGGAAGCAAAGAGAAAAAATAACAGACAGCTTAAGAGAATGGCTTGGTAGAAGGTCAACAACAGAAATGATAAATAGCCACCGAGATCGAAAGTTGTGGAGAGGCATGATCACCTATGCCAGCAGGCCCGATACTTGATGATGGCATTCAAGATCTTTCTGTCTGTCTTTGCTTCTTACATCCTTCGCTTTCTTGTGTGATTTGTGCCATAATTTAAAACAGTTTATTTTCTGCAGTCCTTACTGAGCAGGAAGAAGTTAAAATGGATGAATGTTCTTTTATCGAAGCATACAAACCTGTAGCGCCAGCAGAAAACAATCTGGTCAGTAACATGTTAGCGAGTAAACATTATAGCAAATTGCTGGCTTGGCTTATTCATTTTTGTCTGTTTCTCTTTGCAGTTTACTGTTAATTGAATAAATTATTATAAATACTATTGTCTTTATTGACTGTTTTGTTTTATGCCCATCAATTTGTTTAGTGGAGCAAATTGATTGCGATCCGAACCACCTCAAATAATACATGCATTTTTACACATACAGAGCTGAGATGAAGACTAGCTCAAGCAAAAGCAGCTTTCCAAAACATGTAGAAGATACTGTGCAATCCATTTTTGACAATAGAAACAAGAGAAAGAGTTATTAAATGTTATGTAGAGTCAGTCTTAACATGTGGATGTGAATCATGGACAATAGGACAATAGACAAGAAAATCACTGGATGCTGTAGAAATGTAGTTTTACAGAATAATGTTGAGAATACCATGGATAGCTAAGAAGAGTAATGAAAACGTTCTTAAAGAAGCCAAAGAAAAAAGAGAGCTAAGATCCAAAATTAGGAAGAAACAATCATCATTTTTTGGCTATGTAATGATAAGGGAACAGATGCAATATATTGTAACAACAGGAAAAATTTAGGGACGAAGAGATAGAGGGAAGCAAAGAGAAAAGATATCAGAAAGATTAAGACATTGGCTTGACAAAAGGTCAACAAAAGAAATAATAAATAACTGTCGAGATCTAAAGTTGTGGAGAGACATGATAACCTACGCCAGAAGGTTCGGTACTTGATGATGATACATTTTCATCGTACAGAATTTGTATGTGAGGAGGTCAGGGCCATTCTTCGTTGATATTACTTTTCCTAAACGTAGTGAGTCAGGTATTTGTTCCTTTTTAGATGAGTGGACTAGAGAGCGCCAAGCTATGTTTGAACACTCATTCATTGTATCGTCAAATCAGAGAGTTACCATTACGCTAATGACGTAATATGAACTTTCATGATTCCAGCAACTGGCTGGTAATATCAATTAGCTTTTAGAATGAGCGAAAAATAAAATTAGGAGGGTCTGACTAAACGGACTGATAAATCAAAGATAGAGTTTAGCAATCAAAACAGGGAAAATGACACATCATCATCATCAATTACCTTGCCTGCTGGGGAAGGTGATCATGTCTCTGCACAACTTTCGATCTCGACAGTTATTTATTATTTCTGTTGTTGACCTTCTGCCAAGCCATTCTCTTAAGCTATCTTAAGCTGTCTTTTCTCTTTGCTTCCTCTGTCTCTTCAAAAATGACTCAGATAAGCTTTTAGTTAAGTGTGATGATCCAATCATCCAAGTTCTACAAGAACTAGCAGCAAATCGTCAATCGTGGACAACTATGAATTTGGATTTTAATTCGTTTGCATTGATTCCTGGGCCTTCCATAACCATAACTATGACTTCCGCCTCAGGTGCCATCTTTGCCGCGAAAGAAAAATGAATGAATGAATGAAAATTATCCAACCATCAAGTTTTGTTTGCTGAAGTCCTTTCCTTGTCCGACATTACCAGCATACAGAAGGTACAAGCAATGAGTTTATTAATTTTCTTTCCTTCTTGCTTGGTAATGTTTTGATGTTTTAGGATAGGATCTATTTGACTGTTTTCTATCTAGATTCTGGATACTACCTTATTATCTATTTTTCTATCCCCAATAGAGATACAGCCCAGGGTTCTTGAAATTCCAATATTACCAGCATACAGAAGGTACAAGCAATGAGTTTATTAATTTTCTTTCTTTCTTGCTTGGTAATGTTTTGATGTTTTAGGATATGATCTATTTGACTGTTTTCTATCTAGATTCTGGATTCTACCTTATTATCTATTTTTCTATCAACCAATAGAGATACTGCCCAGAGGTACTTGAAGTTCTTTACTTGGTAGGTACCATTGATATTAAAATAACTTTGCAATGGGATTCCAGTTTAATGACATTATTTCGGTTTTTTTGTTGTTCATGATGATATTGATACAGTTGATATAATGTTATAAACCCTTTTGTATTGGTGTATATTACATTGGGCATCAGTAAAAAGAAACTTTTTTAAATTGTATATTACTCTGGTCATCTTCAAATAGCAACTCTTCTTTATTGTTATGTATTACTCTGGTCATCTTCAAATAGCAACTCTTCTTTATTGTTATGTATTACTCTGGTCATCTTCAAATAGCAACTCTTCTTTATTGTTATATATTACTCTGGACATCTTCAAATAGCAACTCTTCTTTATTGTTATGTATTACTCTGGTCATCTTCAAATAGCAACTCTTCTTTATTGTTATATATTACTCTGGTCATCAATAATATCGTAGCTTATTAAAACAATATGATTTGCAAATTTAGTGATTTTGTTCATATAAATGATGAATGGATGTGGTGATAGAATACGTCGTTGTCGTACTCATACCGTTACAGAAAAACCAATTTGTCATGTCTGCTGTTGTCAGGACAGCACTTTTGCTATGTTTTTTTTCATGTAAGAAGACCCGTTAATTTTGTAATAGCTGTCAATTTACACGATATCCTTAAACGCAGTCTCTATCTTTTGATGACAAAATCGAAAAAAAAGTATGATCGTTTCCCTTTCAGGTGTATCTTATATATTATACTCTTTGAATTTACATACAAATAACTATTCGAATATTGCATTAGTAAGTTTTTAAAATTCTATAATATTCTTACTACCTTTAACGTAAACCAGAAAGACAGCACTGTTACTATGAGGACTGGTGATAGAAGATCTTGTAGTGGGCCGTGCTTTCTGAGAGAATTTCTCTTCAGTTTTATTACTATGTACAGAGGACTGAAGATCTACTTCAGCTGTGTGACAAAGTGGCCAGGTATGGCTCTAGCTTGTCTCTACCTAACAGTGCTCGGATTTGATGACATCACAATTGGTAAGAACCACTATCTTGACATTACTTATCTATGTTTCATATACATCATTAGTTATTATATATTAAACAGAACAGAAAATTGAAGCATTTGAAATGTGGATTTATAGAAGAATAGGTAGAATTGGATGGAAAGAAAAGAAAACAAAAGATGATGTTTTAAAACAACTAAAAATGAAAAGAGAACTACTAAACACAATTAGAACAAGACAAATGAATTTTTTGGGGCTTGTAAAAAGACGCACCAGCCTAATAAAAGTAATACTGGAAGGGAAATTACAAGGTAAAAGAGGCAGAGGCAGATGAAGACTAACATGGACGAGTAACATCAAAAGATGGACAAGTCAATCTATGACAATCTGCACCATCACAGCAAGAGAGAGTGGAATGACGCTCCATTGTAGCCAACCTTCGATGCGGAGACGGCACTCGATGATGATGATGATGATGATTGTATATTAGTTCAGAAATTGTGACAGTGAAATCCGGTAAAAAGTCTTTAAAAGAAACTACAATATATTTGCTTTATTTTATTCATAACTTTATCTTATTCATCTTAGTCTTCGTCTGTGTTTTTTTTTTTCACTTCACGACTGCCGTAGCCTGTCTTGGAAAAAAGACGTTTCCTACGTTGCATCTCAGTTTACAACCATATTTTAACCCGACACATCAAATATATCACATCATATTTTTGCGACGGGATTTGCCTTCTATCTTCGAGCTCTACTAAACTACGAACGTATATAGTCTAAGTAGCATGCTCTCACTGTTATGTGACCAAGTTGAGTGGAGTAAGGTCTTGATGAGCTGCGGTTCACTGACCCCCAATACCTGATGCTAGGTATGGGCAGTACTCATGCGCTGCTGACGTATCTCTAAAATTCATTTTAGAAAGTAATTATATGTATATTTTAGTCTATATATTGTATTTTCCATCTGCATAATAAAAAAGTACATAATTTATCTTTTACCTGCACTAAAAATAACAATAACTGTATTTATCAGGGTATGCAACGATGCAAGGACTCGGCGGGTCTATCCTTGGCATCATGGTGGGCGTGGGGGCTTGTTTTGGGGTCCTAGCGACCTTCACCTACCCGTTTATTGTCAAGAAGTTGGGCTTGCCTGTTACTGGAGTGTTAGCTCTTGGGCTGCAGGTTGGTATCACATGTAGAGTGGACATCACGTATAATTTATCACATCAGCCACCAACGTCATAATATGTAGACCTCGTAGTTGACCTTATGTCGGACTGACCAGCATCGTCAAACGAATGGAGATCGAAGGTAATAAATATCCTACCTATCCACCTACCTACCATTGAGTTATTGAGTTATTTGTGGGTCATCATCGTTGCAATCCGAACATATCCATAGGTGCTCAGATCCCCTCCTCAGCAAGTCTCGCAGTGTCCAGGGACTGACAACTCCAGTTCTGTGTTGGGGGATAAGTATTCCTCCACGCTCACTAAGTTTATCGTTTCTAGCTGTATCCATCTTAACTCCCATCCCTACCTACCTACCTACCTACCTACCTACCTACCTACCTACCTGCCTGCCTGCCTACCTACCAACCTCCCTACCTACCTACCCACCCACATCCCCACCCACCTACCCACCCAACACACCTGCCTACCTACCTAAGCCTCCCCACCCAACCCACCTGCCTACCTACCTACCTACCTACCCACCCATCTACCTACCTATCTATATATTGTCCCTTCGAGCAGAAGATGGCACATAGGGCAGAAATGATCGATTCTTGTGCTTGACAATCTTTCAACTGTCAGACCTTGCACTGGACCTGCATTGTGCGGCTTTGGTCTGGGCAAGTTGCTCAATCTCGGCGAGGGTGCTGATACCTGATGTTGTTACCTCTCGCTTTGTTCTTTTTAGTGTTTATCTTGGTCGATCTCTTTTTCTTTTCCCTCTGGCTCCCATTTATAGGTCTGCTTTGAGACTCTTGTTGCCACTTCTCATCACATGTCCAACATATAACCGCCTACTTCTCTCGGTCATAGTTGATATCTTTCGATGCTTTGTCAGTTCTCTTATTTCTATAATACTCAATATTGCCTTGCTAAAATATGATGTTTTGGGCAGAAAGAAGGAATATATTGCATTTTGCTGTAAACGACATGACAACTCATCTACAAAAAGCGGACAATGAAAGAAAATGTTCATCGGACGAACGCAGAAATAAAGGAAAGATGAAGTAATAACAATATACTTGAATCATTGCTATCTTATAACGTTATTTTTTGTTATGCTCTTCTTGACTGCACTACAGACATTTCCAGTGCGCTTCAATCTTGTCCCCGAAATATTGAACTCTGACCCTATAGTAGGAATTCCGTTGCGTCTGGCCTGGAATTCATTTGGGTTGATTTCTACAAATCTTTGCCATTCGGCCTACACTTTTATACTTTAAACTTCCAAAGGTTCTATAACTTACGCAGAGTGCACACGTGACTTCATTTGTTCGATATTATCAGAGATTGCTAATGTCTGATCTCACTACCCAAAGATCGAAGGTTGGTAAAGTCACGAAAAATCAGGAATGAGAAAAGTCCCCACCGCCTGTGGCGAGATTCAAACCCGGAACCTTCTTGTCCAGTCCTACCGAATAGTTTAATTACATAAACGTACTGAGCTTATCATAATTCAGTCTAAGTTTTATCTATCTATCTATTGACTTTTTGAGCCGTAGCCGACCCATAGGGCGTAAACCAAGATACTTTTTCTCTTATCTAAATTTTTGTTCTAGCAGTTTTCAATCCATGTAAAGATCTTTAATCAAATCTCGCCATTTGTCTCTGTTCTGTGCAAGCAACTCTATCTCATTGAGGGAGCCGATACCTGGTGCTCTTGCCTCTCTCATCAATTTTCTTCTCAGTGTCTCTCTGGGTCTAACTCTTACCTGTTGTTCCCACATGAGGGCTTGCTTTGCTATTCGGTTATTATCTCTTCTCATCACATGCCCAACATATAACCATCGTCTTTTCTTTATTACTGAAGATATTAATGGTTGATTAGCGATTTCTCCAATTTCCTAGTTTGTTTTGAATTCGTTCCATGCTATACCAAGTGTTTTCCTTAGACATTTATTTTCGAATGCGTTCATCTTTGTTTCTATGTCTCTTGTTGTTTCTCAGATTTCACACGCATACGTAAGGTTTGATAGTATATTTGATTTGAATAGTCTAAGTTTTGTGTTTGTGCTGATGAGTTTTGATTTCCACAACTTTTCAAGGTTTCTGAAAGACATTGCTGATTTAGCTATTCTGATTCTAATTTCTTTAATTGGATCGAAGATTAATAGTAACGTTTTATTATAGTATCTTAACGACTATACTACTAGCGGAAAGTCCGAAAGATGTACAACAATTACTTAATTAAATAAATATGACAAGCAAAAAATATGGATTAGGATTAGATATGAATATCACAAAGACTAAAACTATGATCATAAACAAAGAAAATATTAAAAACCCACAAGTGGATATCAAAATTAAAGGTATAGACCTGGGGACAATTCAGAACTACAACTACCTTGGCCATACTATAACCAGTTATGGAAAATGTAAAACTGACATAAACAAAAGAATAGGAATGGCAAAAAGTAATTTTAATGTCATGAAAAATATACTAACATCAAAACAAATAACACCAGGGCTAAAACTAAGAATAGCAAAATGTTATTATATTCTCAACATTCCTATATGGTGCAAAAACATGGACATTAGACAAAAAAAAACAGAGCAGAAAACTGAAGACTTTGAAATGTAGATATATAGAATAATAGATATAATTGGATGGAACGAAAAGAAAACAAATGACGAAGTCTTAAAATAACTAAAATTGAAAAGAGAACTACTAAACACAATTCAAACAAGACAAATGCGAATTTTGGGATATGTTAAAAGACACAACAGCGTACTAAAAGTAATCTTGGAGGGGAAAATACAAGGTAAAAGAGGCAGAGGGAGACCAAGACTAACATGGACGAATAACATAAAAAGATGGATATGTCAGCCTATGACAACCTGCACAATCAAAGCAAAAGACAGTGCAGAATGGCACTCCATGGTAGCCAACCTTCGTTGCGGAAATGGCACTCGATGATGATAATCTCAATGGCTGGCCTTCATATTATTGATTGCATTAATTTGCAGTAATGTCAAGTTAATCGATTATTATTGATCGAAAAAGTAGGGCTTAATTAGTTTACGACTCTGGACATGAAGGTATGAGTTCAAATCTCGGCACATCACTTTATGCAATAAATTCATAGGAGTCTAGTCTATTCAGTTTCCCTGAACAGTTGGAAGAAAGTATACATCTTGATAAGGATCCGCGATAGATCAGTGCTTAGTGAACTGGACTACAAAGGACAAGAGGTGGGGTTCGATCCTGATCGACGGCTTCCAGGTTCACCGAGCCTTAAATGGGTACCGGATTTTTTCTGGGAAAGTAAAGCGGCATGGGCGTAATACCAAGCACATTACCCCAAAAATCATGTGCTGAAGGTCTATAAAAATTGTGGTCACAAACAACATATTCCCATTACGCCACTTGTGACGGAGTTTTTTTATATATATATATATATATATACATCTTGATAGTTTGAAACGCTAATGTCCCTGATTCTGGTGTTAGTATAATGTGTTATAATAAAACATATGTGCAAGATTTAAATAAAATCTGCTATTAACAATGTAGGTGTGATGTTTATATTAAAACACACACACACGTGTGTGTGTCTCATTTGAATATTTAAATATGTGACACTGAAAAATAAAATAAAAAGAATTAAATGTATTTTTGGGGAAATTATATAATTATCAAGGCGCTAAGAGAAAGGATATATAATATTGGCAGGCCTCATATTTTTGGGGACTTCAAGCGATATTGTTTTGAGACCTATCGCTAATTAATATAGGAAGATACTTTCATTCAACAATCTAATTATAAGAATTTTACATCCACTTTGGTTTTCACAAGGTGTCCTGCCTCACGCTGTGCGTTGTATCCCTGTGGTTGCCAGGTAGCCCGTTCGACCTGTTCTTCACCGGAAATTTGCAAGAAATTAATGCAAAGTCTGGAAACTGTACAAACGGTACGTTTACTGAAATAACTATGTTGTTTGTAATTGTTGTGTGCTATGTCAATTTGGTAACTTCAGACTAAATAAATGTTCTTTTAAAATTGTTACATATGAAATATTTAACTATAAACCAGGTAGAAACATAAGTATGTTCTCTTTTAGGTAACAATAAATATAAAAGTGTTAGTAGCTTAGTGCTAACGTGCTGGCATTGCGATGAAATGGACGAGGATTCAAAAGCAGCGCAGAGCTCTTAAAAAGTATACCCAACTGATGAAGGAATGGGTACCTGACTCACAGATTAGCGGAAAAAAAATGTTAACTAGGAAAAGCACAGGCCCTTCACCTCCAACAGCTGTGGCCTAGTTTGTGAAATATTGTTTCCCTACCCTAACATATATGCCACGGAACATTACTTACTTCATTTGTACATACCATACACTATTGTAGTTACTCTACCTTTGTAACGATATCAATTATTTCTCATCCCCCAAAATAAAGCTTCTTGATTATTTTTGGTTTCTGATATTTCAATTTTTCATTGGACAGTAGACAAACAAATGTAAAGACGATTAGAGGCCACAGAGATAGGATTTCTCAGAAGAATGTTGAAAGCGCCCTGGGCAGCTGAAAAGACCAATGAAGAAATTCTCAAAGAGGCCAACACAAAAAGGGAACTCTTAAAAAACATCAGAAAGTAACAATCAACATTTTTCGGGCACATCATGAGAAGAGGAAAGTTGGAATACTTGGTTACAACTGGCAAAATAAAAGGAAAGAGAGATCGCGGATGACAAAGAGAGAAAATACTGGATAGCTTGGTGTCATGGCATGGCAAACAGTCAACAACAGAATTTATACGATGCACTGTAGATAGAAGATTGTGGAACGACACGATCGCCTGCGCCAACCGGTATGGCACATGATGAGGATGATAATGGTGATGATATTTCTAAATACCGACTGTCTCATGGCTGCACCCTCAACAAACAAAAATTAATGATTGACTTTAACTCTCAAAAGTACCCCTAACGACTACACAGAAGGAAGCTATATCAGGTAGGGTAGATATTATCCCTTTGAAATCTCTGTAATAGTTATTTTCTACGTTTGCTTGCAAAACATAAGTTTCAACTAAAAGCGCGTGTAAAAATGAACATATTTCTTTGTTAAAAGAAAAGATTATTAGTAACATGTTTAAATTACAAAACCTGGCTAGCTTCTATCAATCTAATCCATTGTCATTCATTACAAGTTCAGTCATCATGTCAGTATTTTTGTATGTTGCATCATGTTGTATTTTTACATGTTCTCGTTGCTTGATCAAACGAATTTGGACGAGTAACTAACGCTGATAATGTGCAACTATTTCATCACAGAAATCGAATTCCGCTTAGCTGGCACACTATTTAATTGTTGTAATAGGCAGTTCACATTTTTAATCTTTAATAAACTACAGACAAGTTAAAAATATCTTTTTTTTTCAACCATGTCTACGTTTGCCTGTCATTACATGGAATTATTTTGAATTTACTTGTATATGACAATTGATATATATACACATGTGGTGGTAACAGTAGGCCTGGGAGAATAGAAGATTGCTACTAATTAATAAATGATAATTATAACGTACCATACCTGCTGGCGTAGGTGATCATGTCTCTCCATAACTTTCGATCTCGACAGTTATATCATTTCTGTTGTTGACCTTCTGCTAAGCCATTCCCTTGAACTGTCTGGGATCTTTTCTCTTTGCTTCCCTCTATCTCTTCGTCCCTCAATTTTCCCAGTTGTTACAATATATTCCAGCTGTTTCCTTCTCATTACATGGCCAAAGAAAAGATGATTGTTTCTTCCTAATTTGGATATTAGTACTCTTTTTGCTTTGACCTCTTTCAGAATGTTTTCATTACTCTTTTTAACTGTCCATGGTATTCTTAACATTCTTCTGTAAAACCACATTTCTACAGACTCCAATGATTTTCTTGTCTATTGTCCTATTCTCCATGATTCACATCCATATGTTAAGACTGGCTCTACATAACATTTAAAAAATCTTTTTCTTGTTTTTATTGTCAAAAATGGATTGCGTAGTATCTTCCTCATTTTTTTGGAAAAGCTGATTTTCCCTGAGCCATTCTGTATCTCACCTCTTTTGTACATCAACCATCTGATATTAACAATGTTCCCAGATATTTAAATTCATTTACCTGTTTTAATATTGTTCCACTTGTCTTTATTGTGCATTGTGGTAATATCGTTTTCTTTATTGTTACTATTACTTCTATCTTTTGATAATAAACTATATATATATATATGTATATGTAATAACTAATATACAATTAATAATAATAAACTAATTTCATCTGAGAAAAAAAAAACAGAACAAGGAATACCATTATAACACATTACCGTCGCCAGCAGAATGTGGTGTTTTCAACTTGGCACTATTTGTTACACTCATCACATATCGATTCAATCTGACTCTTGCAGGCAATAACAACGAGAATAATAACAACAATAACAACAATAGCAACAATAACAAGAACAATAATAACAATCACAACAACAACATCAATAATAACAACAGCAACAACAATAATAACAACAATAGCAACAATAACAACATTAACAACAACAATAAAAACAACAATAATAACAAAAACAATAACAACAATAGCCACAATAATAATGATAACAACAACAATAATAATAATAACAACAACAATAACAACAACAATAACAACAGTAGCAACAATAACAATGATAACGTTAACAACAACAATCATAACAACATAATAAAACAATAATAACAAAAACAATAACAATAGCAACAATAACAATAATAACAACAACAATAACAACGATAACAACAGCCACAACAATAACAACAACAAAAACAATAACAACAACAACAACAAGAACAACAATAATTACAAAAACAAAAACAACAATAGGAACAATAATAATGATAACAACAACAATAACAAAAATAACAACAATAATAATGATAACAACAACAACAACAATAACAACAACAACAACAATAACAACAGCGACAACAACAATAACAATAACAACAATAGAAACACTAATAATGATAACAAAAACAATAATAACAACAATAAAAATAAGAACAACAACAATAACGACAGCAAAAACAACAATAACAACAATAGCAACAATAATAATGACAACAACAACAATAACACCAAAAATAACAACAACAACAATAATAACAACAACAGCAATAACAACAATAATAATGATAACAACAACAGCAACAATGACAACAACAACAATAACAACAACAGCAATAAAACAACAACAGTAACAACAACAATAACAACAACAACAACAGTAACAACAACAACAACAACAACAACAACAGTAACAACAACAACAACAGTAACAACAACAACAATAACAACAACAGCAATAACAACAATAACAACAACAATAACAACAACAATAACAACAACAGTAACAACAACAACAGCAACAGCAACAACAACAATAATAACAACAAAAACAACAACAACAACAATAACAACAACAATAATAATAATAACAACAATAACAATAACAACAACAATAATAACAACAACAGCAATAACAACAATAATAATAATAACAACAGCAGTAACAACAATAATAAAAACAACAACAGCAATAACAATAATAATAATGATAACAACAATATCAATAACAACAGCAACAACAACAACAATAACAATGATAACAACAATAACAATAACAACAGCAATAACAATAACAACAGCAACAGCAACAACGATAACAACAATCATATTGCTGCTCTTATAAACAGGTCCACAGAACAGCACGCAATACTCAATGATACAACAGGAGGTGTTTTTGCAGTCGACGAAACGCGTTGTGACAGCACACAACACGCAACCGACCCGGGACTATCAGTGTGGGTCATGATAACTGGGATAGTTCTGGCCAGATTCGGTATGTTTCATGAAAACACATCACTCAATGACGCTCACATTACACAACAGAGGTTTCACAAAAGACAGGCGTTACTTCCTATTTCCTACTGATCCCCTATGGATAATGTTACTTTGAATGTTAGAGCTTGTATCGCTTGCAGCATCATTATGTCAATGTAGCTGTAGGTCAAGTTCTTCTCTTATTCATGCTTTAACCCTAGGGGTCATTGGGACACAACTGACAGACTTAGTCAACCTTTCCATTCCTCTCTATCTTCAGTCGTTCTTTGGGAAACTGTAAAGTCCAGTCCTGCCCATTCTTTGATGTTATCTTCCCATCTCTTTTTCTACCAACCTTTCCTTCTCGCCCCTTTGCAGTTTTTTTGCAGGATAGTATTAATTCATCATCATCATCATGTGCCGTGGGAGCCGCGATAGCTCAAAGGTTAGTGAACTGGACTACAAAGGACAAGAGGTAGGGCTCGATCCCAACCGACGGCTTCCGGTTCACCCAGCCTTTAATAGGTACCAGATTTTTTTTCTGGAAAAGTAAAGCGGCACGGGCGTAATATCGACCACATTAACCCAAAAAGCATGTGTCGATGGTCTGTAAAATGTATGGTCACTAACACCATAACCCTATACGCCACTTGGCGTGACGGGGGTATTTTACTTTTTTTTTTTTACTATCATAGGCCATACCGGTTAACGTAGGCGATCGTGTCCTTCATCGGTGTTATATTCAATGTTCTATCTACATCGTATCAGTTCTGTTGTTGACTGTTTGCCATTCCATGACACCAAGTTAGCTAGTATTTTCTCTCTTTATCGTCCGCGATCTCTCTTTCCTTGTATTTTGCCAGTTGTAACCAAGTATTCCAACTTTCCTCCTCTCATGATGTTCCCGAAAAAAATATTGATTGTTTCTTTCTGATGTTTTTTGGGAGCTCCCTTTTTGTGTTGGCCTCTTTGAGAATTTCCTAATTGGTCCTTTTAGCTGTCCAGGGAACTTTCAACGTTCATCTGAGAAATCCCATCTCTGTGGCCTCTAATCGTCTTTTCATTTGTTTGTCTACTGTCAATGATTCGCTTCCATTGGTCAGAATTGGTTCTATATAGCACTGATTAACTCTCTTTCTCACTTCTACTGACATATATTTGTAGCATAAGATATTTTTCATTTTCTGAAAAGGAGGCGAAGGCGCGCATCCCAACACCAGAGCTGGAAGCTGTCAGAGACCCATAGCTGATGGCTTGCGCCAGGATCGGTGAACAAAAACCATCCAGACCCTGCTCCACCTCTCCGCGGTGCCTCCAGTAACAGACTAACCTGTCTAGTCTGGCCAAGTGAGCAGGGATCGAAGAGGGAAGACAACCCGGTACTAAAAAATGTCGTGCTGAAGTCGGATATGTTGGGCCGAATGGCGCAAATATAACAGTTATACTGCAAACCACAACACAACGCAGACACGCCCACTTAACGTCCTTTTAAGGACGGATGACGAAGAGGAATTCTACAGTCTACGAATATTCTAGAATACTTTAGTCATCGGGCGAACTCAAGCAAGCAAGCAGCAAACATTTTCAGAAATGCTATTTTAGCTTGAGCTATTCTGCTTTCTATTTCTGTGGTGCATCTACCATCTGATGTAACTATTGTGTCCAAGTAAAAATTTATTTCTGATAAATGTAACAAATGTCAATTTTTCACTCCTTTTCACCTCCTTTCTATAAGTCAAGATTGTGGGGGAAGGGGTTGGGAGATGAGTTCATGCAGCAATGGCAGATTTAGACGTGGTATAAAGCCCTAAGCTAAGTTAGCATTTGAGGTCACTCTCCCCTAACAATTAATATCAGAAGGCCTCACAAAGCTTGAAATTATTTCATCATCAAATATCATGCCTGCTGGCGTAGGGGGTCATGTCTCTTCACAGCTTTCGATCTCCACAGTTATTTTTCATTTCTGTTGTTGAGCTTCTTCCAAGCCATTCTCTTTAGCTGTCTAGTATCTTTTCTCTTTTCCTCCCACTCTCTCATGGTCAATCGATTTTCCCAGTTGTCACAATATATTTCAACTGTTCCCTTTCAGTTACATGGCAAAAAATGATGATTTTTTTCTAATATTAGAAATTAGTTATCTTTTTTCTTTGGCCTCTTTCAGAACGTTTTCACTACTATTCTTAGCTGTCCATGGTGTTCTCAACATTCTTCTGTAAAACCACATTTCTACAGCTTCCAGTGATTTTCTTTGTCCTATATTGTCCATGATTCACTTCCAAATGCTAATCATATAATGGCTTGAAAAAATTGTAGTCCTCAAAATTATTATGAAAAAAAAATGTTTATGCCCCTAGGGTTGCATAGACCTAAACTATAGCATCGCTCATGAAATAATCTATCCAGGGGCGGTGGATATAGCTTATTTAGCTTATAAGTAAATCCAGTTCTGTGTGCGGTCAGGATTGTTGGTATATGCATGTACTAGCAAATCGTATGTGACGGTAGATGTGGCGGAAGAAACAGAAATGGTCAACTCCTCAGAGACCAAAAACAGCAAAGTGTGTAACACAAGAGGCATTTTCAGGACACGAAAGACAAATATGTCTGACCACAGTGAAAAAGACTGGAGTGTTATCACGTAATATTCCAAAGAAAGCCATGGAGACAAATTCTAACTTATGTCAAAAGAAATTGAAGCCTTTGAAATGTGGATTTATAGATGGATAGAAATAATTGGATGGAACGAAAAGAACACAAATGATGAAGTCTTAAAATATCTAAAAATGAAAAGAGAACGACTAAATATAATTCAAACAAGCGAAAAAAGATTTGTAGAGCATTCTAAAAGACACATCAGCCTAGTAAAATTAATCTTGGAAGGGAAAATACAAGGTAAAAGAGGCAGAGACAGACCAAGACTAACATGGACGAGTAACATCAAAACATGGACTAGGTAGTCTATAACAACCTGCACCATCAAAGCAAAAGATAGAGCGGGATGGCGCTCCATGATAGCCAACCTTCGTTGCTGAGACGGCACTCAATGATGACGACGATGAACAAGGCGTGATAAACTAACATGAAAAGTAATCGAGCTAGAAGCTGTTAGAAGAGGTCAATCAAGATGATACCAGGACCTAGCGGTAGTACAAGAGGTCGGGTTCGATCCAGACCGACGGCTTCCAGGTTCACCCAGCCTTTAATGGGTACTGGATTTTTACTGAAAAAGTAAAACGCACGAGCATAATACCGACCACATTACCACCCCCCCACCAAAAAAAAAAAAAAAAAAAAAAAAAACTAAAGTCATGTGTCGATTGTCTATAAAAACTATGGTCACTAACACCATGTTCCCTATACGCCACTAGGCGTATGGGACACTTTACTTTCTTTAGCAGTAGTGACTTTAAGCACATACAGTTGAAAGTGTGAAAGCTTCAGTGTATGGGGAGAGGAAGGGAAAGCAGAACAACAATGAAAATATCACGAACAAAATAAGGCCGTAACGGTGTTTGCGTTTTCAAATATTGATATACTCTGCCAGAATTACACGAGAACCAAAATATTTATATGCGTTGGCTGTTGTTTTTAAAATGGGTCGGTCTTTATCCAGGAGTACAGAAATGGACGAACTCATATCTGACTGCGACTAATAACTGATTGCGACTCATAGCTGGCTGCGACTAATAACTGATTGCGATTCATAGCTGACTGCGGCTGCCAGGATCTTGGTAAACAGAAGTAATCAAGTTTGCACTCATCTCCCAGTGGTAACGAGGAAAATGAGAAAACCATGCTGGCATAACCAGTAAAAATCAAAGAGGCAAGGCAAACTCAGTAACAAAAAAGGTGACGTGCTGAAGTCGGATATATTGGAATGAAAGAAGGCAAAGTCGCCTGCCAGCAGCAGAGCTGAAAGTTATCAGCGACCCACAGCTGATGGCTTGCGCCAGGATCGGTGAATCAAAACTATCCAAACCCTACTCCATCTCTCCGTGGTGCAGCCAGTAACAGACTAACCTGTCTAGTTTGGTCAACCGAGTAGGGATCGAAGAGGGAAGACAACCCGGTACTCAAAAATAACATGCCAAAGTCGGATGTGTTGGGCCGAAAGGCGAAAATATCACAGTCTTACTGCAAACCACAACACAACGCAGACACGCCCACTTAACCTTCCCTTAAGAACGGATGATGAGAAAGTGTATTCCTTTAGTCATCGGACAAACGCAAGCAAACAAACATTGGAACGAAAGTCGTTGAAATCATAGGTTGCTGTAAATTACGACACACCGCTACTCTGTCCGTCGAAGAGAAAGACATTTATTTAAGAATATGCGGTTGTCCTGAGATAAAACGATTAATAAAAACATTATATTATCTTCACAGTAAGACACTACAAATTAACACCATTTTAACGCGACATTTATGAACCTTGCTTTAATAACCTTCACAACTTTTACTTTAAATCAATATTTTGAACAATATACCAAAAAGAACAACCTTTGATTAATGTATATGCCTCATTGTAATTTCTCACTAGATCCTATTAATTAACAACTGCATCATGTTGTCTAACCAATTTTCGAACAACCAGGTTTGTGGACAGCAGACCTAACTACCGTACAGCTTTTCCTGGAAAACGTAGATGTCAAACACAGAGGAATTGTCCACGGATTTCAGACATCGCTGAATCAACTGATGGATTTTCTAAAGTTTGCTCTAGTTGTAGTTCTACCACACCCGCAACAGTTCGGGTTTTTAGTGTTCATTTCTTATGCCTTTATATCCACGGGATGGGTGTTAATGGGTGTGAATGCTGTACAGACAAAGAAACAGTGGAAACTAAAGAATGAAGCAGACGAAGCTAAATAAATTAAAGAAGTTTTTTTTTTATAAATGAAGACCGGTCTCATTGTTTTCAAACATTTCAGAGTTATGTCATCTGAATGTTCTAGAAATATCGACTTTTTGAAGGAGAAATTGACAAAGAGATCGTTGATACTTTCTTGGCATTGAGCGGTAAGTGGTCAACAGAGTTGATACTTACACCGTGCGCAGAGAATTGTGGGAAGACATGGCCACCTATGCCAATCGGTAGGGCACATGATGATGATTGGCTTTCTGTAAAATTCTACAGTTCTGAAAACATGAGCCATTTAACTGTACTGAAAGAATTGAGTACTGATCTAACAGGCACACATTTAGTGCAATGAATATGTGTTGAAAAGATTGTTTTAATGCGCCTATAGTGGTTATGTTTTGAGAAAAGCCTATACGAATCTAAAGGACAGCTATTAGGTACAATGAAGATGTACTGAGAGAAATCAAAGTAAATGTAATGGACAATGTGTAGACAAATGGAAGAAAAAATTCAGAGGAAAATCGGAAACAAAATTTACGAATAATGAAGATATATTTAAATAAATAGGGAGCCGCGATAGCTCAGTGGTTAGTGAACTGGATTACAAAGAACAAGAGGTAGGGTTCGATCCCAACTGACGGGTTTCGGATCACCCAGCCTTTAATGGGCACCGGATTTTTTCTGGAAAAGTAAAGCGGCACGGGCGTAATACCGACCACATTACCCCAAAAATCACGTGCTGAAGGTCTGTAAAATTTATGGTCACTAACACCATATACCCTATAAGCCACTTGGCATGACGGGGGTACTTTACTACTTTTATTTAAATAAATAGTTGCGAACCACATAATACTTTAAAATTAAATTTATCTTATATATATGCAATTACACCCACAATACATACATACTCACGTTTAAATTGTGATGGAATCTATGTATATTTTTGAATGAGCTTAGCCTTATGTAACGTATATTATTTTACAATTTAATTTAAATGTCTCATTTAACTATTCATTTATTCAGTTTTGTTACTATCATAATAATATTAATAACTGTAATAATAATAGAAATAAAAGTAATAGAAGCAATAATAATAACTATTATAAAAATAATAATAATAATAACAATACATTAGTTCTTTCTAATGTATCATTCCCTGCTTTACAAATATTATTTCCACCACTTCTAGTTTGCTTGGTTTTATATTAATATTTTCTTTAAAATGTTGTTAAGACATTTGTAATGTTTTGTTCTAACCTTACCGGAAGCAAAGTGTATTGATAATTGATAATCCTGTCGTAGAAGTATGGTCTTTGTGTTAGTTTTTCTGTCATGACATCAAAGATATACATATTTTCTCTTTCTTAATTGCGCTGGGTAACATGCACGATCTGGTACCTGAACAACGACATAAGCTATATCCATTACCAGATAACTATATGCAAGCGTATATACAAAAGCTGCAACAATGAGGTCTCAGTCATCATCTTCACACAGGCGACCATAGGAAATGCTTGATGGGTCCATGTCGTCCCTATTGTCAATGTACTGGCCACATCTTGGTCGTTTCTGTAACGGCATCTGGCGATGCAACATTTAATACCCAAGATATTAAGTCAAAGTTACGACATGAAATACTGAGAGGAAAACAGAAAGAAACAAATAAAAATTTTAATGAGGCGGTATCAGAAATATTAAATGACTATATTCAGTTTTGAACTCATATTTGATATCTACAGTTTGATAATAATGTATGCAATTACACGTTATCTTGCAACATGCATTAACAAATAAATTGCGCGGCGAAAGAGGAAAAGAGTAAGCTCAACAAAAGGACGGATTAACTAAATTCAAAGATCTCGCAAAGTGGGGTCATGGATTCATCATCATCAAGTACCGGGCCTGCTGGCGTAGGTGATCATGTCTCTCCACAACTTTCGATCTCGACAGCTATTTATCATTTCTGTTGTTGACCTTCTACCAAGCCATTCTCTTAAACTGTCTGTTATTTTTTCTCTTTGTTTCCCTCTATCTCTTCGTTCATCAATTTTTCCAGTTGTTACAATATATTCCAGTTGTTCTCATCTCATTACATGGCCAAAAAATTATGATTGTTTCTTCATAATATTGGAAATGAGCTCTCTTTTTGATTTGACCTCTCTCATAACATCTTCATTACTCTTATTAGCTGTCCATGGTATTCTCAACATTCTTCTGTAAAACCACATTTCTACAGACTCCAGTGATTTTCTTGTCTGTTGTTCTATTGTCCATGATTCGCATCCATATGTTAAGACTGGCTCTACGTAACATTTAAGAACTCTTTTTATTGTTTCCATTGTCAAAAATGTAAAAATTATAGATAATCTAAGGGTCATGGATTAAGCTATTTGAAAAAAAAAAACATTAAAGAAACATTACAGGGAAAAACGAGATAATTATAGCAGTTTGAAAGTTTAACATTTGGCTGGTAAATTTCAATTTTATACATATCCTTTTGGTAAGACTTTGTGACAATATATACGGAACCCGGAGTTTCTTCAATAATTCTAACACCAATGCAGATATTGCAACACAAGTTTGAACAGGTGGACATTCAATGGGAGCCTTGATGGTTGAGTGGTTAGCGTGCTCGCTTCCTGGTCAGAAGGGTCTGGGTTGATTCCCAGATGAAGATTTTTTTTCATAGGTTGACAAGGCCACGGGGTTCGCCCAGCCTCTAAAAACGGGTACCAGAGATTTCTCATGGAAATAAAGACGGCCTAGCGTGATACCGACCACATCACCCTAAATGTGTCGTGTTCATGGACAAATATTGACACTAACACCATGTTCCCCATACGCTTAGTAATGTGTGGAGGGAATCTTTACTTTCTACTTACAATCATTGTGTGAGAAATGTAAAGGAATGTATTTGTAATGTGTAGGACGGCTAACTGCTGCGACACGGAATAGCCGGCCGCCAGGTATATGTGACGCGTTCTACCAATTGGTTGAGAGTACCTACACAATACAGTTGTTGTTCGTGAGTGGTTTTGTACACATGTGAGTTCACGCAGAATAGCTGGATAAAGTGTTCATTGGAGTGGGGGAGTCAACATAACCTCTTGAAGAAGTTTGAAGACCGACATCCATTGAGCAAGTCCAGCTTCATTAATGTTTATGGAGATATCTGAAAGGGAGAATGTGTTGAAAGAAACTACGAACGATGTTCATTGAAAACAAACAGCACGGAAGAAATTCAGGCAGTGACAGCGGACGTACAGGCAAGGATTTTTCCAAAGTTTGTCGCGCAATGTTCAATCACAGCCAACTATAAGTTTACTTAGTCCTGCGTGCTGAGAGGGAATTCCCGGGAAACCTTCAATTAGCGTGACGTTTTCAGCTTTGCGAGCAGGGGCGGTTGTGTGTAGAGTGACGTCAGCCGTCCATAGCTCCTATAGCTGAAAACAGTCACGCTAGTTAAGGGTTTTCCGGTTTTATTTTCTGCCCCTGGACTTTAGTAAATCTATAGTTGTCTGTGGTTTAGTTCTGTTAATACGGAAATGACGGTCGCTTTCAGCATACGTTATGATGGCGTAACGTATCTTACAAGATGAGGTAAGTACGCTTCAAATTTATTTGCAATATCCTCATTATGTGCCTTAATTATGGCCATTCAATAATTGTTAAATTCCGTAGCGACTGAGACACCGTATGGAAACTAGACGTAGCCGATAGCGCTAAACTAACGGGCATTAAAAAAAAAAAAGATAACTCTGTGAATGTCGAGGTTATATAGTTATGTTATTTTTTTCCTTCGTTTAGTTCGTTTTTCTTCTGCATCACTTTTTTGGGTTAATTTTAAACACTGAAATGTGAGTGTAAAATGAGAAACAATTTTATAAACTAACAAATTATCAACAGTTGCTCACTTTTTCCAAGAAAAATAATGGAAACAGAATTGGTCTTATTTATTAGCATATCCAAACAACATATTTCAAATATAAACTACTTATTTGACTATATGAGCTATTTTATAATCACAGTCTGCCAGATACTTAGTCAAAAGCATTTCAACCGCTATTGTGTTTATCATTAAATACACGTGCTGTGATCTAGACTTGTTCTTTCTACTGCCTTATGTGGAAGCTAGTCTAGTGATGATGGAAAGTTCGTGATTCCCTTCTTAGAATAGTTGTATTCAATTTGCATTATCGGTCGCCTTGAAGTAACACTTTAGTAATTGTTATCCAAAAGATTCTCATTTCTTTTTCACTTATCGTGCCAGTGCCTGTTTTAATACCATAATTTGAGGGTTTTTAACTGATGGTATTTTACTGCGTCACTTCTTTTAAAGTGCTCAATAAATTATTTCATTAGACTGTACACAACAGACCATACACAGTCTGACTATTAACTCATTCGAATAATTTTTTTGGATCCCAGGCCTTGTACGAAGCTCGTGCAATGGAGTCAGGGTTGTCTTAGGAGGTTTCTATTATTTGGTGGAGAATATTGGAGCACCTATGGATGTGTCAGAAGTGCAATGCTGTTGATTCTAACATAACATAAGATAACATAACACAATATACCAAACACATATTCATATGAAAAAAGTAACAATTATAACCACTTTACAATAATTAACATATTTTTAGGAAATTATTGCAGGAACTCTTCTCGACACTACGTAGTATATGCACTATGTTGAGATATTCACGTGTTAACTGATATGATCTGTAATGAACATTGATCGTATTTAGTAATGATCAAAAGTAAAGGTAAAGTACGAGACTTGAACCGGCATCTTAGCACGCCAGTTTTCACCCATATGTGCTCAGCCGCCTATCCAGAAATGTTCGGAGACTTCTGGATAATGTCGCTTCAAGCATCGAAACTCACGATGCGAGGCGACATTCCTCACCTTCCCAGGGTAATACCCTGGTACCCATTTCTGCAAACAGCTGGGTCGACAGTGGGAGTATTTTTATTTTTCCAACCACGAGTACAACTCACACTGCTCCCAGCGGGGATTGAACACGGGTTGTCCGAACGTCAGTAGTCCAGTCGGGTGGTTTTCCCAACTTGGCTACCGATGCCTCCATTTACCCATTAATAACCTTTTAATAAGAATGTTTTATTTTTAATTGATGCTAAAGATCGTAAGCACTAAAGATAAATACAAGGGACAAGAGGGTCGGGTTTACATCCTGATCGACGGTTTTCGGGTTCACCCAGCCTTAAATGGGTACCGGATTTTTTTCTGGGGAAAGTAAAGCGGCACGGGCGTAATACCGACCACATTACATTCCAAAAAAGCATATGCTGAAGGTCTATAAAAATTATGGTCACTAACACCATATTCCCTATACGTCATATGGCGTGACGGGGCTCTTTACTTTTTAAAGATAAGTGTGTAAGAACATAAGATAAATGTATACGAGCTAAGAGATGAACTGAGGTGATGAAAAAGATGTAAGATAATAGATTTAGAGAAGTAATTGTTAAAATGTTGAAAGTTGTATGTAATAGTTGAGAACTAAAATATGTTAGATATGTAAGAATTGAACGATGTAATAGGTAAGCAGTCTAAAAGTTCTACGATATCATATAAAAGTGGTGGTCTATGTGAAAATGTAATATATGTAATAGCTTGCAGATATATACAGGAAAACATTTAATTGGTACTGCTCGTAAGAGCTGAGATATTTGTAATCGGTAAGATATTTAGGAATTGAGGACATAGAGATATAATAGTCCACATAAGTACGAATTGAGATATATAATCGTTAAGATATGTAGGAATTGAAGATATAATTATCTAATAGTCCATATAAGAACGAAATGATATATTTAATCGGTAAGATATGTATAAATTGAAGATATAACGATATAATTGTCCATATAAATACGAATGAAATATGTAATCGGTAAGATGTCTAAAAGATGAGAGATGTAATAGATACGATAATCGTGTAAAAGATTCTAAATGTTAGAAGTGCAAGAATCAAGAAACAATAATATTAAAGAGTTGATAAGGGAAAGCTGTAAGAGCTAAGAAATCCGGAGACGTACATCCTCCTCATGCGTGGTTGGAGCCGTTTTCAGAAGGTAGCACAGTGGACAATAAGCTACATTCAGAATAGCCAGTCCACGCATCAGCCTGAAAAAAAGACCAAGAAAAGAGTTTCATGACAAAATTACACGACTTTCACAGAAAATAATATAAAGAAAACTCTTTATTTCATAACAAAAAATGGGGAACAAAAATTACGCAATTGGAGATGTTATTATCTTCCTTACAAAAGGCACAATAGCCATGAGTGGATTGTCATCCAGTCCACCTGCATAACCTGTACAGATTTTGTTATTTAAAAGTGCCAATATCTATCGACATGTTATATATGAGACACACACTGCAGAAGCCAACTGAGGGTATTACACGACAGGATCCTTTTGGAATCCCCACGGGAAGAGACAAAGAGGAAGACAAAAATATTCTTGGGGATGACAGGTGGAAGCAAAGATGAAGATGATGGGGAAGACATGGAACGGTCTTAAAATAATAGCAAGAAACAGAACGGCTTGAAAAGAGTTTGTTGAAGACCGATGCTCCGCATAGACTTTAAAGTAGAAGAGGAGGAAGAAGATAACGCCATTGTCGCCTTTCTTCCCAATAAAAGTTAGGTACCAATTTTAATGATGGGCGAATTTAGAAGCTGTCGTACGGAAAGGAGCCGACTTCTTGTTCCCTGTAGGTTAGTTCGTCATGAATGGTACAGTTCGAACGTACAATCGATCTAGTGACAATTGAATGCTAAAACAATACTCAAAAGGAAAGAGTGATTCAAAGCAGAAGATATAGAAGACTAGAAGAAAAAAAGAAGAAACATAATTGTTACCAACAAGGAGAGCAAAAGAACGGATGACGCATAGAGAGTGAAATGAAACAGCCAATGCCTGAAAATACTGAAGAAAGTGATGTTGTTATATGTATTCATAGATCCATGCTGCGAGAAAAGAGGACAAGGTTTTTGGTTAGAGAACATGTTCTATTGTTGCAGAGGAGGGGAGATTACTCTGCACCGGACTTCAGAATGAGAATGAAAAATCAAGTAGGTATTACTGTTCTCAAGACATAAACGAATATGGCAATTAAGGTAATATAAAAAAAAGTAAAGAACCCCGTCGAACCATGTGGCTTAAAGGGATTATGGTGTTAGTGACCATAACTTTTACAGATCTTCGGGACATGATTTTTGGGGTAATGTGATCGGTATTACACCCGTACCGCTTTACTTTCCCAGAAAAAATCCGGTACCTATTTAAGGCTGGGTGAACCTGGAAGCCGTCGATCAGGATCGAACCCGACCTCTTGTCCTTTGTAGTCCAGTTCACTAACCACTGAGCTGTTGTCGCGGGGATAATAGAAATGGTTAAAGTTGCGTCCTCAACGGCCTCAATCATTGTAGACTAGAACCCAACACATCCACAAGTGTGATGTCTTGAACAGCCTCAATCATTGTAGACTAGAACCCAACACATACACAAGTGTGATGTCTTGAACAGCCTCAATCATTATAGACTAGAAACCAACACATCCACAAGTGTGATGTCTTGAACAACCTCAATCATTATAGACTAGAACCCAACACATCCACAAGTGTGATGTCTTGAACAGCCTCAATCATTATAGACTAGAACCCAACACATCCACAAGTGTGATGTCTTGAACAGCCTCAATCATTATAGACTAAAACCAACACATACACAAGTGTGACGTCTTGAACGGCCTCAATCATTGTAGACTAGAACCAACACATCCACAAGTGTGACGTCTTGAACGGCCTCAATCATTATAGACTAGAACCCAACACATCCACAAGTGTGACGTCTTGAACGGCCTCAATCATTGTAGACTAGAAACCAACACATACACAAGTGTGACGTCTTGAACAACCTCAATCATTATAGACTAGAACCCAACACATCCACAAGTGTGATGTCTTGAACAACCTCAATCATTATAGACTAGAAACCCAACACATACACAAGTGTGATGTCTTGAACAACCTCAATCATTGTAGACTAGAAACCAACACATACACAAGTGTGATGTCTTGAACAACCTCAATCATTGTAGACTAGAAACCAACACATCCACAAGTGTGACGTCTTGAACAACCTCAATCATTATAGACTAGAACCCAACACATCCACAAGTGTGATGTCTTGAACAACCTCAATCATTGTAGACTAGAACCCAACACATCCACAAGTGTGATGTCTTGAACAACCTCAATCATTGTAGACTAGAACCCAACACATCCACAAGTGTGACGTCTTGAACAACCTCAATCATTGTAGACTAGAACCCAACACATACACAAGTGTGATGTCTTGAACAACCTCAATCATTATAGACTAGAACCCAACACATCCACAAGTGTGATGTCTTGAACAACCTCAATCATTATAGACTAGAACCCAACACTTCCACAAGTGTGATGTCTTGAACAACCTCAATCATTGTAGACTAGAACCCAACACTTACACAAGTGTGACGTCTTGAACAGCCTCAATCATTGTAGACTAGAAACCAACACATACACAAGTGTGACGTCTTGAACAACCTCAATCATTGTAGACTAGAAACCAACACTTACACAAGTGTGATGTCTTGAACAACCTCAATCATTGTAGACTAGAAACCAACACATCCACAAGTGTGACGTCTTGAACAGCCTCAATCATTGTAGACTAGAAACCAACACATCCACAAGTGTGATGTCTTGAACAACCTCAATCATTGTAGACTAGAAACCAACACATACACAAGTGTGACGTCTTGAACAGCCTCAATCATTGTAGACTAGAAACCAACACATACATAAGTGTGACGTCTTGAACAACATCAATCATTGTAGACTAGAAACCAACACATCCACAAGTGTGACGTCTTGAACGGCCTCAATCATTGTAGACTAAAAACCAACACATACATAAGTGTGACGTCTTGAACAGCCTCAATCATTATAGACTAGAAACCAACACATCCACAAGTGTGATGTCTTGAACGGCCTCAATCATTGTAGACTAAAAACCAACACATACACAAGTGTGATGTCTTGAACAGCCACAATCATTGTAGACTAAAAACCAACACATACACAAGTGTGATGTCTTGAACAGCCTCAATCATTGTAGACTAGAAACCAACACATACACAAGTGTGATGTCTTGAACAGCCTCAATCATTATAGACTAAAAACCAACACATTCAGAAGTGTGACGTCTTGAACAACCTCAATCATTGTAGACTAGAAACCAACACACGCACAAGTGTGATGTCTGGAACAGCCTCAATCATTATAGACTAAAAACCAACACATACACAAGTGTGACGTCTTGAACGGCCTCAATCATTGTAGACTAGAAACCAACACATACACAAGTGTGATGTCTTGAACGGCCTCAATCATTGTAGACTAGAAACCAACACATACACAAGTGTGATGTCTTGAACGGCCTCAATCATTGTAGACTAGAAACCAACACATACACAAGTGTGATGTCTTGAACGGCTCAATCATTGTAGACTAGAAACCAACACATACACAAGTGTGATGTCTTGAACGGCCTCAATCATTGCAGGTTAAAAATATTATTGGTATTTATCCAAGGAGAAGAAGAATAGAAGGAAGAGAAGCATGAGAGAGAAAAAGAAAGAGAGGAAAAGAAAGCAGAAAGAAAACAATAGAAAATAAAGTAAGAAATGAAAAAAAAGAAAGAAAGAAAGAAAGAAAGAGAGAAAGAAAAAGGAAAGAAAGAGAGAAAGAAAAAGGAAAGAAAGAAAGAAAGAAAGAAAGAAAGAAAGAAAGAAAGAAAGAAAGAAAGAAAGAAAGAAAGAAAGAAAGAAAGAAAGAAAGAAAGAAAGAAAGAAAGAAAGAAAGAAAGAAGAAAGAAAGAAAGAAAGAATATGTTTAAGTGACATCAGGAAAATATTTGTTCCCATATGATGAAAGCTCCTTTTTTAAAGGTTTTATGGAAAAATGAACATCAATTAGACTATAAATCATTAACTGAATAATTGTGTAACTATTATCAACTATAGCATTTCAACAATAAAGTTGAAGAATTAAGAAACAGTAATGCACGTGAGAATAAGCTTACCAAGGAAATCCAACAGCTTTCACAATTTGTCCTGCCAGTGATGGACCTGTGGGTATTTCACACCATAAATACACATTTTAAGATTTATGGTAAGCTCATTACACTTTATGATACACAAGTTACATTATATTTTTTCCTTCCTAAATTAAAAAATTCAGTAATAAAGAAAAGACGATGGTCATACGTTGGACATGTGATGAGAAGAGATAATAATCGAATAGCAAAGCAAACCCTCATATGGGAAACAACAGGTAAAAGAAAAAGAGGAAGACCCAGGGAGACACTGAGAAGAACATTGATGAGAGAGGCAAGAGCAGCAGGAATCGGCTCCCTCAATGAGATAGAACTGCTTGCACAGAACAGAGACAGATGGCGAGATTTGATAAAATATCTTTAAAAGAAAACTGCTAGAACAAAACTTCATATAGGAGAAGGTGTATCTTGGTCTACGCCCTATGGGCCGGTTACGGCTCGAAAGGTCAATAGATAGATAGAAATTAAAAAAAAACACGAAAAAAAATAATTTAAGATTATGTCCCATGAGCACTTTGAAAATAGCTCGTGTTATCGTATTTCATCGTTTATCATCGTTTTATTTTAACCGCGTAGCATGAATTTCATATATTATGTTATCCGGGTTTCGTTTGGCTTGTACCAAAATGTTGTTATCAAGAAAGGTAAAAATGTGAGATAGAGAGAAACAATATAAGAAGGGAACATTACAGAACGAAGCCCTTTGATTTCGTCATTCACAACAGGCAACGAAAGCCGAGAGGAATGGAGGAAGTCGTTTGCAGAAATAAGCGTTGTCTTTGTTACGTTGACAATTTCAATTGCGGGCTGTCTGTGCATTTTCTGCATATCGATGTTTGGAGCCAGGAAAATACTGTCAGGTGATCAATGTGGAGACAAAGTTACCACCGGCACCAGTTGCCTGTCAAACTTCAGGTAATTAACTGTAAGTGTAAGGCAACCTAAGTTAGGGCCGTTGGGAGATGCTCTGCCACTACGTTTGTCACACGAGAACTGGTTTCCTTCCAGCTTGCAGCTCAGAACAGTACAATTATAGTTCATTCTCAATCTCAGAGAGTGCATTCTTATTAATTAAGAGAAAATTAGTTTTCTCTTAACGAATCTGGAGGGCAAAAAAAGAAATGAATAGAGAATGCATTCTTTTTGCACACCAAAATAATTGTTTTAAACACTATAATATTATGTGACAATATAAAATAAACACACACACACACACACACATATATATATATATATATATATATATATATATATATATACGAGTATATATATATATCAAATGAAAAGACGGTTAGAGGCCACAGAGATGGGATTTCTCAGAAGAATGTTGAAAGTTCCCTGGACAGATAAAAAGACCAATGAGGAAGTTCTCAAAGAGACCAACACAAAAAGGGAGCTCTTAAAAAACATCAGAAAGAAGCAATCAACATTTTTCGGCACATCATGAAAAGAGGAAAGTTGGAATACATGGTTACAACTGGCAAAATAAAAGGAAAGAGAGATCGCGGACGACAAAGAGAGAAAATACTGGATAGCTTGGTGTCATGGCATGGAAAACAGTCAACAACAGAACTGATACGATGCACTGTAGATAGAAGATTGTGGAGGGACATGATCGCCTACGCCAACCGGCAGGGTACATGATGATGATGATGATGATATAGAACCAATTCTGACCTATGGAAGCGAATCATGGACAGTAGACAAACAAATGAAAAGACGATTAGAGGCCACAGAGATGAGATTTCTCAGAAGAATGTTGAAAGTTCCCCGGACAGCTAAAAAGACCAATGAGGAAGTTCTCAAAGAGGCCAACACAAAAAGGGAGCTCTTAAAAAACATCAGAAAGAAGCAATCAACATTTTTCGGGCACATCATGAGAAGAGGAAAGTTGGAATACTTGGTTACAACTGGCAAAATAAAAGGAAAGAGAGATCGCGGACGACAAAGAGAGAAAATACTGGATAGCTTGGTGTCATGGCATGGAAAACAGTCAACAACAGAACTGATACGATGCACTGTAGATAGAAGATTGTGAAGGGACATGATCACCTACGCCAACCGGTATGGCACATGATGATGATGATATATATATATATATATATCCCTCCACCACCTTGTGGACTAGATTCTAGTTAGAATCGAAGGGTATGGGAGTACACTCTGAGTAAAAATCCGTAGGGAGACGGCGTTAACTGTCTTTCTAGCATCCACTGAAACGTTTTTTTAATCCCGAACGTATGGACTACGTCCCTCCTTCGGATATTCTTGAAACGAAGTCGAGATGGGGATAGTGCGACTGGGTAAAGCACTAGCTCCATATTCCGTGCCCAGGCAGAGTAGGCAAAGTGAAATGAGGAAGAAAGCACCAATGTTTAAACTTGGCACATGGAACGTAAGGACCATGTTCCCTTGGAATGTTAAAGAAAACGCATCCCCAAGTAAAAACTTTATGGTGAACTAATACACGGAAAATGACAAATCGGCAGACCTAAACTACGGTATAGAGATATATGTAAATCATCTCTGAATGACTTCATCTATGAAAATTACTGGGAACATCTGGCAAATGATCGCACATCATGGAGAGCATCTATACGGAATAGTATAACATCATTTGAGACTGTGATAAGGCAACACATACAAGAGACTCATGAAAAACCCTGTGGATCAGTGGGCCTGACTTGTTCATTCTGTGACCGTGTGTGTTTGTCAAACATTGGTAGAGTTAGCCACGAGAGAAGCTGTCCGACGAAAACAAAACCTCAAAAACAAGAGAAAATACTCAATAGCCTCCACTAGACCGTGTGACAAGACGAAAAGGGCCATATATATATATAAACATTTTAAGTAATAAGTAAATCATTAAGATGTTAAGAATACAGATTATTTTTTTTTTAATGATTGATAGATATTTCACAGTGAAGATTATTGTCCACTTCACATATATCACTGAAGCGCACACTTTTAGTCAGAAGCAGTCAGACAATCACTCTTGAAACTTGCGTTTTTGGAAGGATTTTTTGTTATGTCTCGAAGATAAAACTTTTTCAAACACTCTGTTATTCAATAGGCTATTCCAGTTTGCTGTTTCATGGGATGTATGCAATGTAAATGTGTGGTTGAAATACCGTGAAAATAAGAGTTCTATTTCTGCGACAAACAACAATACCATTGGATTGTAAGAGCCTGAATTGTAATAACAAACGAGATCGAGCATTTGTCTTTTTCAAACGTAGATGGAAGACATATCCGAAGGTATCTTTTACAAGTTGCACAAGGAAAAGAAACTTTGACATTTACAAATAAATAGGGTCAGGCTGTATGTCGCTGCATTAAAAGAAAGTAAAGAGCCCCGTCATACCAAGTGGCGTATAGGGAATATGGTGTTAGTGATCATAATTTTTACAGACCTTCGGCACAAGATTTTTGGGGTAATGTGGTCGGTATTACGCCCGTGCCGCTTCACTTTCCGAGAAAAAAATCCGGTACCCATTTAAGGCTGGGTGAACCCGGAAGCCGTCGATCATGGACATACTTACAAATAATAATAGCAATATTTATTTTCCCAGTCAATTGTCGTTTATAAATGTTTGATAACTTTGGGAAATTACAATGAGGAACCAGTGCAGTGAAATTCTTACATATGACAAGTCTTAACATTCAAGAAAGGAATACAAGTACAGTAAACCCACTTATGGTAAAGTCGCTTACTATGATTTTCTAAATATGCAATACAGTATTACTATTCAATAAATTAAATAGAAAGTTCGAAACGAAGCCGTCTTTCAGCACTAGGGCTGAAAGTGGCTATGGGCTCATAGCTAAGTGTTTACGCCAGAATCGGTGAAGCAGAACTATCGAGATTTTACTCCACCTCTCAGTAGTGCTTCTAGTAACAGAGTAACTAGTTTGGCTAAACAAGTAGGGATCGAGAGAGAATACTAAAACAAATAATATGATGAGATTGGATGTGTCGGATGAAAGACGCCAAAATCTCAGCTGACCGTAAACCACAACGCAAAGAACATACACTCACTCAACGTCATTTTAAGGGCGAACGATGAACATCATGTTGTAATGATGTTTGTTGATCATGATGTATTGACATCAATATGAAATTAAGAGTTGTTAGAAGCGGCAACAAAAGTATAACACCTACCCAGTGAGTAGGCCAAACAGACAGCCAGCTGGGCTATGGCGTACACGCCGCCGTAGAAAGGTTTGTGTCTGACGTCAACAAGGAGGGCCAGCAGTGGCATGATGGCGGCGTCTGTAATACCTGTCGTATGTGGATAACTGAGTGAGCATGCACAAAGTTTGTTGTATGTATATATGTATATATGTACGTATGTATGTACATAGGTACCTATGTATGCATGTATGTATGTACGTGTGTGTGTACGTGAGTGTCTGTGTATCTATGTAGATATGTATGTTTGCATGTATTTATGTTTAAATGTATGTATGCATCTATCTATTGACCTTTCGAGTCGTTGCCGGCCCATATGGCGTAGACCAAGATACACCTTCTCATATCTGAATTTTTGTTCTAGCAGTTTTCTTTTAAAGATATTTTATCAAATCTCGTCATTTGTCTCTGTTCTGTGCAAGCTGCTCTATCTCATTGAGGGAGCCGAATCCTGTTGCTCTTGCCTCTCTCATCAATGTTCTTCTCAGTGTCTTCCTGGGTCTTCCTCTTTTTCTCTTACCTGTTGTTTCCCATATGAGGGCCTGCTTTGCTATTCGGTTATTATCTCTTCTCATCACATGTCCAACATATGTATGAGGTCTACGTTTCATTAACAACATCGTTTTTACGATAGCGGCTTGTTAAACCTCTGATCAACGGTTCTATACCAAGCTGGAGAAAAATAATTCCTCCATTTTGGAAACAACCGGAAACGAACGTATATCATATATATACCGCCGTCACTTGGCGTGACTGGGGCTCTTTACTTTACTTTACTATATATGATTATGTCATAAAATATATCAATATTTTAATTTATAAAAATAGCTCTGAATTTTTACTTTTGTTAATCCATCCCCCCCCCCCCATTTCCCCTCGCCACCAACCAATAGGAGCTACTTTACAATCCAATTGCATGTTTCTGCTTGTATTCACTACTGCTAGGTCCTGGTTACCTGTCTTGCGCGGCCACTTCTTTCTGACAGTTTGGAACAGCGATAGCTCAGTAGTTAATGAACTGGACCACAAAGGATAAGAGGTTGTGTTCGATGCTGATCGACGGCTTCCGGGTTAACCCAGCCTTAAATGTATACAGGGAATTTTTTTTAATGAGAAATTAAAGCTTCACAAACGTAATACCGACCACATTACCCCAAAAATCATGAGCCGAATTCTGTAAATAGTATGGTCTTCTTCCTCTTCTATCCTTCCTCTGATGCCGTTGGCGTCGAGGCGAGAAACAATCTGCGATTCTTTGCTCTTCTGTTGGCCTCTTCTGATGTTATTCCTCCTAGTGACTCTAGTATTCCCTTTATCCATCTCTTTATCGGTCTTCCTCTTAATCTGGCGTTTTCGTAGCGTTTGTTTATGGCTCTTTGAGCCATTGTTAGTTCTTTTTTGTCTTGTTATGTGGCCGAACCAATTTATCTGTTGTTTCTTTATGTATTCAATGGCTGGTTCAATTTCGAGTTTCTTCCTCAGGTCAGTGTTTCTTACTTTGTCCCTTAAGCTGTTTCCTGTCATTCTTCTGACACATTTAATTTCGGTGGTCGTTATCTTTCTTATTGTTCTAGAGTCCAGCGCCCAATTCTGGCACTGTGGGCACAGAGTTGGTAGAAAAATGGATTTGTATGGTCACTAACACCATATTCCCTATACGCCACTTGGTGTGACGGGTCACTAACGCCATATTCCCTATACGCCACTTGGCGTGACGGGTCACTAACACCATATTCCCTATACGCCACTTGGCGTGACGGGTCACTAACACCATATTCCCTATACGCCACTTGGCGTGACGGGTCACTAACGCCATATTCCCTATACGCCACTTGGCGTGACGGGTCACTAACACCATATTCCCTATACGCCACTTGGTGTGACGGGTCACTAACACCATATTCCCTATACGCCACTTGGTGTGACGGGTCACTAACACCATATTCCCTATACGCCACTTGGTGTGACGGGTCACTAACACCATATTCCCTATACGCCACTTGGCGTGACGGGTCACTAACACCATATTCCCTATACGCCACTTGGCGTGACGGGTCACTAACACCATATTCCCTATACGCCACTTGGCGTGACGGGTCACTAACACCATATTCCCTATACGCCACTTGGCGTGACGGGTCACTAACACCATATTCCCTATACGCCACTTGGCGTGACGGGTCACTAACACCATATTCCCTATACGCCACTTGGCGTGACGGGTCACTAACACCATATTCCCTATACGCCACTTGGCGTGACGGGTCACTAACACCATATTCCCTATACGCCACTTGGCGTGACGGGTCACTAACACCATATTCCCTATACGCCACTTGGCGTGACGGGTCACTAACACCATATTCCCTATACGCCACTTGGCGTGACGGGTCACTAACACCATATTCCCTATACGCCACTTGGTGTGACGGGTCACTAACGCCATATTCCCTATACGCCACTTGGCGTGACGGGTCACTAACGCCATATTCCCTATACGCCACTTGGCGTGACGGGTCACTAACACCATATTCCCTATACGCCACTTGGTGTGACGGGTCACTAACACCATATTCCCTATACGCCACTTGGTGTGACGGGTCACTAACACCATATTCCCTATACGCCACTTGGCGTGACGGGTCACTAACACCATATTCCCTATACGCCACTTGGCGTGACGGGTCACTAATACCATATTCCCTATACGCCACTTGGTGTGATGGTGTCGTTACTATTTGTTTGTTACTTACAGTTTCCGACAGTTTCCGACAGTTTCCGACAGTTTCGACAGTTTCCGACAGTTTCCATTTTGACAAATTTTGGTTTATCGTGTTCTACTTGCGCATTCGTATTTAAACACCCTGACTGGATCCCCCCCCCCACCCCCCTCCTCCTATACTCTCTCAATTTTGACTTTACAGCTGGGAGGTGGGGGGGGATTGAACATTAATCTTAAAACGTAATTTAACCAGTATGTATAATTCCACGACATATACCGTCTGTAAATATAATAAAAGCCATACAATTTAAACAGTATGTGTAATTCCACGACATATACCGTCTGTCAATATAATAAAAGCCATACAATTTAAACAGTATGTGTAATTCCAGAACATATACCGCCTGTCAAGATAATAAAAGCCATACAATTTAAACAGTATGTGTAATTCCAGAACACATACCGTCTGTCAAGATAACAAAAGCCATACAATTTAAACAGTATGTGTAATTCCAGAACATATACCGTCTGTCAATATAATAAAAGCCATACAATTTAAACAGTATGTGTAATTCCAGAACATATACCGCCTGTCAAGATAACAAAAGCCATACAATTTAAACAGTATGTGTAATCCCCTAATATATACCCTCTGTCAGGTCCCAGTCTTCAAAAACATCACTGAGATGCCAGGCCTAAACATTAATGGAAAGAATCAATAACCTGAGATATGCTGATGATACTGTTCTACTAGCAGAAAATCCTAAAGACCTACAACAATTGCTTAATGTGATAAACATAACAAGCAAAAAATATGGACTAGAAATTAATATCAAAAAGACTAAAACTATGATCATAAACAAAGAAAATTCTCAAGACCTACAATTAAATATCACAGTTGAGGGAATATATCTGGAGACAGTCCAGAGTTACAACTACCTGGGACATACTATAACCAATGATGGAAAATGTAAAATTGAAATAAACAAAAGAATAGGTATGGCAAAAAGTAATTTTAATGCCATGAAAAATATACTAACAACAAAACAAATATCAACAGGGCTGAAACTAAGAATGGCAAAATGTTACATTTATGGATTTATAGAAGAATAGGCAGAATTGGATGGAAACAAAAGATAAACGATAAAGTTTTAAAACAACTGAAAATAAAAAGAGAACTACTAAATACAATTAAGACAAGACAAATGACATTTTTGGGGCATGTTAAAAGACACAACAGCCTACTAAAAGTAATATTGGAAGGAAAAATACAAGATAAAAGAGGCAGAGGCAGACCAAGACTAAACATGGACGAGAAACATCAAAAGATGGTCAAGTCAATCTATGACAGCCTGCACCATCAAAGCAAGAAACAGAGTAGAATGGCGATCCATGGTAGCCAACCTTCGTTGCGGAGAAGGCACACGATGATGATGATGATGTCAGGTCCCAGGTCGTATCATACTGTCTGTTAAGAGGCACGAACCCGGCTTCTTGTCCATAGGAGGCCAGTTCTCTAATTACTTCTCTTTCAGAATGTGCTGATAGTCATGGGAAAAAACAACAGTGATGGAATCTAACACTATTTTTTTCATACGTTTCCCATCGCCATTTATTGAGGTAAGCCTAGGTGCTGAAAGGAAAACTCGGGAACCGCCCCAACTAACCAGCCGTTTTCAAGGACAATTGTGTGTGGAATGCATGATCATTCAACCGTTTATAACTTCTATAGTTAAAAAGGTCATGCTCGTCTTAGGGCACGCCCACTGATCATGAAGCTTACATCAGAATAGGCGCAGGCGCAAAGAGATTATGCTGCCGGTCACGGCGACTCGGAAGTGTCCGTTTTGATAGTGCCCATATATACACATTAATATAGCTGAAGTCAAAAATACGTACGGTCACCTTTGTCTACGTCCCAGGATATGCGGGAGTACGGGGAAATGGAAGAGCGGACAAGTTGGCTAGCTGCGCTATTGTTGGGGAAGGTCAACCAATGGATCGGGCGGACATCATCAATGCCCTCCGGGAAGTGGGAAGGACACAGGACTTCGACAACCACGAGTCCACGTCACTCCTTCGGATGAAAGAGATGGGAGTTAAGATGGGCACAGCCAGAAACGAGAAACTTAGTGGGCGTGTAAGAAGACTTATCAACCAACATAGAACTGGAGTCGTCAGTCGCTGGACACTTCGAGACTTGCTGAGGAGGGGATCTGAGCACTTATGGACATGTTTGGAGTGCAATGATGATGACTCGCTAATAACTCAATAACACTTTAATGCAGCACGTCTATAGAATAGGTTTTATGAACGTAAAAACGTGCAATTTTACATAACGCAACACTTCAATAGAACAGCAAAGACGATCGGAATGAACGCTTTGTTAGTTGCTGGAGCGGGGGCTGAGCAGATAAAGGAAATGTTCCGCCTGCAGTGACGCCATTCCGCTCTAAAGTCTGATGTCTATAGTCACGTGACTAAGGGGGTCTCGGAAACGGGGACCTAGTTGGGAAAACCACCCGACTGGGCTACCGACGTTCGGACCACGCGTGTTCGATTCCTGCTGAAAGCAGTGTGAATTGTACTCGTGGTTGGAAAAAAAAATATCCCCGCGGTCGACCCAGTCGATGACAGAAATGGGTGCCAGGTTAGTACTCTGGGAGGGTGGGGAATGCCGCCTCGCATCGTGAGTTTCGATGTTTGAAGCGACGCTGTCCATAAGTCACCGAACACTTCTTCCAAGTTTTGTTTTCTTTGGACCGAGTACAAATGGGTAAAAGCTCGCGTGCTAAGACGCAGATTCAAGTATTGGACTTTACCTTTCACCTTTACGTAAGTACGGGTGGCGCTTCACTTTCAACCGTCAGGCATTCCTTTATAGATGGCGATGTTTTGCTTGGAAGAACGGGAGCCGTTTTATGTTATTTCTTCAGTATATATGATTCATGTATATATTTGTAGTTAGACATTGATGTGCTCATTAGCGGTAAATCTCTTGTTATTTCAACCTTTGCACGCGACTTACCCAGGCCAAGTCCGAGGCCGAAGTGTGGGAGTATTAACTGTGGGACATCTGTTGCAAAAGGTAGCTGTATGTACAAAGATAGACAATATGAAACAGTGACACTAATGAAGTGAGCAGATTTTGATTTAGTACAGTTTTAAAGGAATTATTACAAAAAAATACATGAGTTATATTTGCAAATGCATTAAAAATGTAGGTAATTGTAAAGTGAAAAATGTATTAATTTACGATAGTTACAATAATTTAAATTAATAATGTTACTTTACAAAGTGCTTTTAGAGGGGTGGGTGATACTTCGGGAAAATGGGGGGGGGGGGGGGGGAATTATAATTTTAAAACTTGTACAAATATACTAAAATTAATTAAATTAAAGGGCTTTCATTTGTGCATTTAAATTTGTAAGTTGATAAACATTTTTATTAAAAATCATTTGACAGTCACTCACAGTTTGAAATTTAACATCTTAATGAAGGACAAACCTCGAGACTTGTTGCTGAAACGTTAGATAAACATCTACAATTGTCTGCATACACTGGCAGTTTTAACATGGAAATGTATCCTAATCGGTCTCGGTTGCGCCTCGTCTCCAGACTTGCTTGCTATGAACTCGATGTTTTCATTCCTTGACAGTTTCGTCATTCTTCATTCCAATTCTCTTATTTATGTTGCAGTCACTACTTTCTATTGTCTTCTTGCTCCTTCATGTTTTATTATTATTTTTGTTTTGCGCTACCTGCTCCTGAAATAAGCACGGAGTATATGTAAATATTATCACTATCTTATCCACTGTCATCATCAAACAAATTACCTTTCTATAAGTGTCCTCTCAACGTTTTATAAAACTGTTTTATACATCATCATCATCAAGTACAGGGCCAGCTGGCGTAGGTGATCATGTCTCTCCACAACTGGCGATCTCGACAGTTATGTATCATTTCTGTTGTTTACTTGCTTCCAAAACCATTATCTTAAGCTGTCTGGTATCTTTTCTCTTTGCTTCCCTATATCTCTTCGTCCCTCAATTTTTCCACTTGTTACAGTATATTCCAGCTGTTTCCTTCTCATTACGTGGCCAAAACATGATGTTTGTTTCTTCCTAATATTGGAAACTAGCTCTCTTTTTGCTTTCGCCTCTTTCAGAACATTGTCATTACTCTTCTCAGCTGTCCATGGTATTCTCAAAATTCTTCGATAAAACCACATTTCTACAAACTCCAGTAATTTTCTTGTCCGTTGTCCTATTGTCCATGATTCAAATCCATATGTTAAGATTGGCTCTACATAACATTTAAGAACTCTTTTTCTTGTTTCTATTGTCAAAAATGGATTCCATAGCATATTCCTCATTTTTGGGGAAGCTACTTTTGCCTGAGCCATTCTTCATCTCACCTCTATTGTAATCTTCTGTCTGAGGTTAACAAAATTCCCAAATATTTAAATTCATTTGCCTGTTTTAATGTTGTTCCACTTGTCTTTATTTTGCACTGAGGTGATGTCTTTTCCTTTGTTTTTCCCATTACTTCTGTCTTTTTTCTATTAAGGCAAAGTCCTTTATTTTGCTTTCTTTCACTATAATGGTTTTATACTTACTGAGACAATATTTATTTCCCCTGAAATATATTTTTTTTAAACGAGTGTTCATCCGTTAAGTAGGCATGGATGCGATGTGTTAACGCAAGCCACAAGATCTGTGCTTCTCAACCCAACACATCTTCGACATGAGTAGTTTTTAACTAACAATTTTACCCGAGCTGCGGCCATTTCGGCTTACTCTCTTCGACTTATAATAGCAACAAGCTCGTTAAGGTGCGCAACATGGATAGAACTGTTTTTTTTTTTTTCTCACGCCCGAGAGGACTAGACTTGTGATCTCCCTATCAAGAGACCAGGGAAGAATTAAAAAAAAACAGACAATCTTTTACGGCATTTTCCAATTTCTGTGTTTTGATGGAAGGACTTATAGGACTAGATAATAAAGGCCGCTTGTCTAGGACAATCACCACCAGGTGTTCGTGTCTGAGTTTTTATTTTTATCTCATCCCCGATAGAAAAAAAGAAAGCTTTTGGCACAACAAGAATTCGAACCCGCGTTCTCCAGGTTTTACCCAGTAGCAGCCAATTGATCTATGATCATTTAAGGAAAATAAATTTGCGTTAAAACGTTTCTTGTCAATTTTATAAAAAAAAAATGACAGCTAGTCAAACTTACACAAATTTGGCAAAGGGCAATCAGCAGCATGCATGACAATGTGCAAACTGATCTGCAAATGATAGAGCGAACATAAATATTTAGTTGTATTTCTTTCGTCAGTAGTCGTTTCATCATCATCAAGTACAGGGCCTGTTGGCGTAGGTGATCATGTCTCTCCACAACTTTCGATCTCGACAGTTATTTATCATTTCTGCTGTTGACCTTCTGCCAAGCCATTCTCTTAAGCTGTCTGGTGTCTTTTCTCTTTGCTTCCCTCTATCTCTTCGTCTTTCACATTTTTCCTGTTGTTACAATATATTCCAGCTGTTCTCTTCTCATTACATGGCCAAAAATGATGATTGCCTCTTCCTAATATTGGAAACTAGCTCTCTTTTTGCTTTGACCTCCTTCAGAACGTTTTTATTACTCTTCTTAGCTGTCCATGGTATTCTCAACATTCTTCTGTACAACCACATTTCTACAAACTCCAGTGATTTCATTGTCTGTTGTCACATTGTCCATGATTAACATCCATATGTTAAGACTGGTTCTACATAACATTTAGGAACTCTTTTTCTTGTTTCTATTGTCAAAAATGGATTGCATAGTATCTTCCTCCTTTTTTTTGGAAAACAGTCTGGTGCGTGTGAAAACTAGACCAGGGGCAGGTTGCATTAGTGATCGTGTACCAGTTGTGGGAAAGCTTAGTGCAAAATTAAAATCAGCAAAGCGAGCATCAGTTAACATCAAGTTAAATTTAGATTTACTCAAATCAGTGGTCGTTTACTATAACTAATAATAATATTACAGCATATACTACGATACTGACAACAAGTGGCTGGTATGTATGATAGAACTATAATACGACAAAATGGAAATAACAACCAAGAATGTATGACAATTTATAGAATCTATCGATCTAAGTAGAGAATCTAAGAAAGTAACAATAAAACGAGAAAACTGCGGATCAAACTACAAACAGATTGTAATGATGGAAACACCAAAAGACTTTTGGCATTGAAGCGATCACTTGAAATCTACACTACATGATATATACTACATGATATATACTACATGATATATACTACATGATATATACTACATGATATATACTACATGATATATACTACATGATATATACCTGTACTACATGACCTAAGAAGCTCATTATTCATTGTCTTGTTTGGAAAGATTCGAACTGTTATATGCTGCAATTTTAGAATAAGTTTGATGACAAACAAAGCTCTTACAATTATGCACGACAAAAATTAAGTAAAAGTGATAAGAGTAAAAACAATTTGTATTTAGGAAAACCAACGAAACAAACGAAGCTATTTTCTTCATGAAGATGTTAATGGAAAAATAAACAGAAGTAAAGATACTTATTTATGTGAATTCATAAATTTGAACAAAATCTTTTAACAGAGAACAACATGAATATTTTTATATGTTTCAGGAATATTCAGCGTGTTAACCCGACATATGATTAAATTATTTTTTTTATCTCATCATTAATATCATTTTAAGAAAACTCATCATTAATATCATTTTAATGATATTATTGATATTATTGGGAAGACATTATTGTCAGAAATGATATTATTGATGAGTTTGTTTAACATATTAGCCAAATATCTTTCTTTGTTTGGGAGATGAGTTAGTAATTCGAATGATTCCACTGGCACGGGCGGTTGAGCAATTATGGATTTTAATTCGTTTGCTGTGAGACCGAGGCCTTCCATAGCCAATAACAATAGCCAATAATGATTAAATTGTAACATGTACTGGAAACATACTATAATATGGAGTAACAGAGAGAATTCCACTAGGTAAGAAAATGAGTTGTTAAAACAGTGCAGTTAAGTATCACCTTCATCAACATTATCATCTGATGTTCAGACATCGTTACATAAAAGTCTCCAACATTTACCACTTCTGAGACCACATATTTAGTTTAACAACATTTATAACATTACTGGCCTATCATTATTACCCGTTAACAACTGTCAAGACGTTAAATGCCATACTACATTTATAATAACCCTTGTAGTAGATATCGTGTAAAATATTATGTCCTAGAGGAGTCAAGTATAAAACTTTACAACATAGTATTTGAAAGTGAGAGGAGGCCAGTGCTCTTCATCACTTTTATTACCTAGCCATATTAGCCAAATATCAAATTTCTTCTTTTAGCGAAATCCACGTGCATTTGAAATGCAAACGATATCCACAAAAGACGCCCCCTCCCCCCATCTTGACGCCATACCTGAACTTATTATCAGATTAAACACCTCGGTAGCTTACCTGCCGATACTCTGTGCCACGACCCCAAAGCAGTTCGTGCCAACAAAGTACCCGATACTATCAGGTAAAAACAGCAAACCTGAAAGACGTTGAGAAGTACGTTCATAATCAATTAACTACAGTAACCACATTCATTAATCTGGAGTAGAGAATATAGTTTATCATTAGTAAAAAGTAAAGTACCTCCGTCACGCCAAGTGGCGTATAGGGAATATGGTGTTAGTGACCATAAATTTTACAGACCTTCGGCACACCTTTTCTGGGGTAATGTGGTCGGTATTACATCCGTGTCGCTTTACTTTCCCAGAAAAAAAATTCGGTACCCATTAAAGGCTGGGTGAACCGGAGCCGTCGGTTGGGATCGAACCCTACCTCTTGTCCTTTGTAGTACAGTTCATTAACCACTGAGCTATCGATGCTCCCAGTTTATCATTACTTTTCTTAAAATGATAATTGTAAATGTATTTCTTGCAATATTTATTAAATATTTTAATGAACTAAATATCATGTAAAATGTAGTTGTCCACCAGTTGTCTGAGTCTGTTGTAATTGTCTGTTGTATCACCAGTTGTTTAAGTTTGTTTATTGTTGGCTGTTGCACCACCAGTTGTCTGAGTTTGTTTATTACTGTCTGTTGTACCAACACTTGTCTGAGTTTGTTTATTATTGTCTGCTGTATCACCAGCTGTCTGAGTTTGTTTATTATTGGCTGTTGCACCACCAGTTGTCTGAGTTTGTTTATTACTGTCTGCTGTACTACCAGTTGTCTGAGTTTGTTTATTATTGTCTGCTGTACCACCATTTGTTTGAGTTTATTTATTACTGTCTGCTGTACCACCAATTGTCTGAGTTTGTTTATTACTGTCTGTTGTACCACCAATTGTCTGAGTTTGTTTATTACTGTCTGCTGTACCACCAATTGTCTGATTTTGTTTATTACTGTCTGTTGTACCACCATTTGTTTGAGTTTGTTTATTACTGTCTGTTGTACCAACACTTGTCTGAGTTTGTTTATTACTGTCTGCTGTACCACCAATTGTCTGAGTTTATTTATTACTGTCTGTTGTACCACCATTTGTTTGAGTTTGTTTATTACTGTCTGTTGTACCAACACTTGTCTGAGTTTGTTTATTATTGTCTGTTGTACCACCATTTGTTTGAGTTTGTTTATTATTGTCTGTTGCACCACCAGTTGTCTGAGTTTGTTTATTACTGTCTGCTGTACTACCAGTTGTCTGAGTTTGTTTATTATTGTCTGCTGTACCACCATTTGTTTGAGTTTGTTTATTACTGTCTGCTGTACCACCAGTTGTCTGAGTTTGTTTATTACTGTCTGCTGTACCACCAGTTGTTTGAGTTTGTTTATTATTGTCTGCTGTACCACCATTTGTTTGAGTTTGTTTATTACTGTCTGCTGTACCACCAGTTGTCTGAGTTTGTTTATTATTGTCTGCTGTACCACAATTTGTTTGAGTTTGTTTATTACTGTCTGCTGTACCACCAGTTGTCTGAGTTTGTTTATTACTGTCTGCTGTACCACCAGTTGTCTGAGTTTGTTTATTACTGTCTGTTGTACCACGATTTGCTTGAGTTTGTTTATTACTGTCTGCTGTACCACCAGTTGTCTGATTTTTTAATTTGTTTATTATTGTCTTCTGTAACACCAATTATTTGAGTTTGTTTATTATTGTCTTCTGTAACACCAATTATTTGAGTTTGTTTATTATTGTCTACTGTACCACCAGTTGTTATAGTTTGTTTATTATTGTCTACTGTACCACCAGTTGTCTGAGTTTGTTTATTACTGTCTGCTGTACCACCAGTTGTTATAGTTTGTTTATTATTGTCTACTGTACCACGATTTGTTTGAGTTTGTTTATTACTGTCTGCTGTACCACCAGTTGTCTGAGTTTGTTTATTACTGTCTGCTGTACCACCAGTTGTCTAAGTTTGTTTATTACTGTCTTTTGTACCACGATTTGTTTGAGTTTGTTTATTACTGTCTGCTGTACCACCAGTTGTCTGAGTTTGTTTATTACTGTCTGCTGTACCATCAGTTGTCTGATTTTTTAATTTGTTTATTATTGTCTGCTGTACCACCAGTTGTTTGAGTTTGTTTATTACTGTCAGCAGTACCACCAGTTGTCTGAGTTTGTTTATTACTGTCAGCTGTACCACCACTTGTTTGAGTTTATTTATTACTGCCTGCTGTACCATTAGTTGTCTGAGCTGGTTTATTACTGCCTGCTGTACCATTAGTTGTCTGAGCTGGTTTATTACTGTCAGCTGTACCACCACTTGTTTGAGTTTATTTATTACTGTCTGCTGTACCATTAGTTGTCTGAGTTTGTTTATTACTGCCTGCTGTACCATTAGTTGTCTGTGCTTGTTTATTACTGTCTGCTGTACCACCAGTTATCTCAGTTTGTTTATTTCTGTCTGCTGTACCACCATTTGTTTGAGTTTGTTTATTTCTGTCTTCTGTAACACCAATTGTTTGAGTTTGTTTATTATTGTCTTCTGTACCAGCACTTGTTTGAGTTTGTTTATTATTGTCTTCTGTAACACCAATTGTTTGAGTGTGTTTATTTTTGTCTGCTGTACCACCAGTTATCTGAGTTTGTTTATTATTGTCTTCTGTAACACCAATTGTTTGAGTTTGTTTTTTTTTGTCTGCTGTACCACCAGTTGTTTGAGTTTGTTTATTACTGTCAGCTGTACCACCAGTTGTCTGAGTTTGTTTATTACTGTCAGCTGTACCACCACTTGTTTGAGTTTATTTATTACTGCCTGCTGTACCATTAGTTGTCTGAGCTGGTTTATTACTGCCTGCTGTACCATTAGTTGTCTGAGCTGGTTTATTACTGTCAGCTGTACCACCACTTGTTTGAGTTTATTTATTACTGTCTGCTGTACCATTAGTTGTCTGAGTTTGTTTATTACTGCCTGCTGTACCATTAGTTGTCTGTGCTTGTTTATTACTGTCTGCTGTACCACCAGTTATCTCAGTTTGTTTATTTCTGTCTGCTGTACCACCATTTGTTTGAGTTTGTTTATTTCTGTCTTCTGTAACACCAATTGTTTGAGTTTGATTGTCTTCTGTACCAGCACTTGTTTGAGTTTGTTTATTATTGTCTTCTGTAACACCAATTGTTTGAGTGTGTTTATTATTGTCTGCTGTACCACCAGTTGTTTGAGTTTGTTTATTATTGTCTTCTGTAACACCAATTGTTTGAGTTTGTTGTCTGCTGTGTTTCTATTTATTGTCTTCTGTAACACCAATTGTTTGAGTTTGTTTATTATTGTCTTCTGTAACACCAATTGTTTGAGTGTGTTTATTTTTGTCTGCTGTACCACCAGTTATCTGAGTTTGTTTATTATTGTCTTCTGTAACACCAATTGTTTGAGTTTGTTTATTATTGTCTTCTTTACCACCAGTTTTTTAAATTTTTTTTAGTTTGTTTACTCTAGTCTGCTGTACCACCAGTTGTCTGATTTTTTAGTTTGTTTACTGTTGTCTGCTGTACCACAAGTTGTCTTATTTTTAGTTTGTTTACTTTTGTCTGCTGTACCACCAATTGTCTGCGTCCGTTTATTATGCACACAAGCTCATTCGTCTCACCTAATTCCCAGTTTTTCACGTGCATAAATCCCATCACCCAGAGTGGAACCGTGGGCTCTAGAACCGACATCGACATAGTGGTCAGCATGACCGCACCTGAAAAATACCAATAATACACCGCACTGCTGTGTTTAACTGTCAAATGTACAACACAATCGAACATTGTTATTATGAAAGGTGATACAAAAAGAAAGAGTCGCTGCTATATAGTGCTGAAAATCGCCCGTGAGCTGCCGAGACCTGAAAGGGGAGTAAATAATAGTGGTGCTGTTTTCTACCAGGTATATTCGTAAGAGGTGACTAAGGAGCGTTGGACATGGGACTGGGTATACCGTAATGTAAAAAAGTAAGCCAAAAAAAATCACAAACATGGACAAGTCGAAGAATGTACCAGTCAAATACCAGTGGATAAAGAGATACAGATACGACGATGGTGTTGGATAGAACACACACTGTGGAAGCCAACTGAGAGTATAACAGGCTCTTTTTTCGAATCTCCAGGGAAAAAGACAAAGAGGAAGATCAATGAATTCTTGGAGAAGACAGATGGAAGCAAAGATGAAGATGATGGGGAAGACATGGAATGATCTTAAAAGAATGGCAAGAAACAGAACGTTTTGGAAAGTATTCGTTGATGACCTAAGCTCCACATTGAGCTGAAAGGTAGAAGAGGAAGAAATACTGAAAATAAATATAAAGTTAAATATATTAACCACTTCAACAAATTTATAACATTGCAAAAATAATGTACTGTATCTGTGGAAAAGAGTAGTAAGACAGGGATGCATCCTATCACCAAGCTTGTTCAATCTATACACTGAGCAAATCTTTAAAAACATCTCAGAGATGCCAGGCCTAAACATTAATGGAAACATAATCAATAACCTAAGATATGCTGATGATACTGTACTACTAGCAGAAAATCCTAAAGATCTACAACAATTACTTAATGAAATAAACATGATAAGCAAAAAATATGGACTAGATAATAATATCAAAAAGACTAAAACTATGATCATAAACAAAGGAAATACTCAAAACCCACAAATGGATATCAAAATTAAAGGAATAGACCTGGAGACAGTTCAGAACTACAACTACCTTGTACGTACTATAACCAGTGATGGAAAATGTAGAACTGAAATAAACAAAAGAATAGGAATGGCAAAAAGTAATTTTAATGCCATGAAGAACATACTAACATCAAAACAAATAACACCAGTGCTAAAACTAAGAATAGCAAAATTTTACATCTTCTCAATATTCCTATATAGTGCAAAAATATGGACATTAGACAAGAAAACAGAACAGAGAATTGAAGCCTTTGAAATGTGGATATATAGAAGAATAGGTAGAATTGGGTGGAAGGAAAAGAAAACAAACGACGAAGTCTTAAAACAACTAAAAATGAAAAGAGAACAACTAAACACATTTCAAACAAGACAAATGCGAATTTTGGGCTATGTTAAAAGACACAACAGCCTACTAAAAGTAATCCTGGAGGGGAAAATACAAGGTAAAAGAGGCAGAGGCAGACCAAGACTAACATGGACGAGTAACATCAAAAGATGGACAAATCAGCCTATGACAACCTGCACCATCAAAGCAAGAGACAGAGCAGAATGGCGCTCCATGATTGCCAACCTTCGTTGCGGAGACGGCACTAGATGATGATGATGATCAGTGGAATGCCTTGTTTGTTTTTTTTAGAAAGGACTAGATTGTTGTAAGTGATAATGCCAAATATGGTTCATTGTTTAGTTATTGAGTTATTAGCGGGTCATCATCATTGCACTCCGAACATGTCCATAGATGCTCAGATCCACTTCTTGGCAAGTCTCGAAGTGTCCAGAGACTGACGACTCCAGTTATGTGTTGGTTGATTGGTCTTCTTACACGCCCACTAAGGTTCTCGTTTCTAATGGTTCATTAAGAATAGGTGGGGCAAAAAGTAATTTCAATGCCATGAAAAATATCATCATCATCATCAAGTACCGGGCCTACTGGCGTAGGGGATCATGTCTCTCCACAACTTTCGATCTCGGCAGCTATTTATAATTTCTGTTGTTGACCTTCTGCCAAGCCATTCCCTTAAGCTGTCTGTTACTTTTTCGCTTTGCTTCCTTCTATCTCTTCGTCCCTCAATTTTTCCAGTTGTTTCAATATATTCCAGTTGTTTCCTTCTCATTGCATGGCCAAAAAATGATGATTGTTTCTTCCTAATATTGGAAATTAGTTATCTTATGAAAAAAATATACTAACATCAAAACAAATAACACCAGGGCTGAAACTAAGAATATCAAAATTTTACATCTTTTCAATTTTACTGTATGGTGCAGAAACACGGGCATTAGATAGAAAATTGAAGCCTTTGAAATGTCGATTTATAGAAGAATAGATAGAATTGGATGGAAAGAAAAGAAAACAAACGAGGAAGTTTTAAAACAACTAAAAATGAAAAGAGAACTACTGAACACAATTAGAGCAAGAGAAATAAAATTGTTGGGTCATGTTAAAAGACACAACAGCCTAATAAAAGTAATATTGGAAGGGAAAATACAAGGTGAAAGAGGCAGAGGCAGACCAAGACTAACATGGACGAGTAACATCAAAAGATGGACAGGTCAGCCTATGACAATCTGCACCATCAAAGCAAGAGACAGAGTGGAATGGCGCTCCATGGTAACCAACCTTCAATGCGGAGACGGCACTCAACGATGATGATGAATGGTTCATTATTTTCAATCTTCAGCTGGCTATGATTGTCTTGTAATTCTATACAATACAAGACGTAAATAGAAATACACAGTGAGGTGGAAGTAGACACCACGAAAACTCTTATTTTAAAAAAAAATGGTTCAAGTTAAGAGAAGAGAGGTTGCTTCAACTTTTTATCTAACTCGACACTCGAAAGAGTATAAGAGGATTTGAAGAAGAATGCACAGAATGTGTTCATTGTTTATTTGACTTTTCTTTATTACATTAAAAACGGTATTTAGTATTCTTGAATATGGGTTGTCTGAGAAAATATATAAATCGTACTTTCTTGTTGGTATAAAAAGAATCAGCATCATTGTACATACAGTCTACAACAAACAGTAAACAAACTTTTTTCTGAGAATATGTTGATGTTTCAGCACAGTGCGAAACTCTGTGGCACCCATTAGCCTTTCAATGTAATTGGAAGAATTCGGTTAATATTGTAAAGGAGGTGGAACCTCGAATTTGGATTTTGCTTTAATAGATTAATTGAGTAAACTCTACCATTTATTTCTGCCATCGAATCTTCACCACCTAAAAGTACATGTCGAACATTCGAATTTGTGCGCATCTGTTTGTTGTAAAACTAGGAACAGAACAACAGTTTTTTTTTCAGAAAACTGAGTAAGTAATTAAGTTAGTAACGAAGGAAGTAAATAAATAAGTATGCCTTCAAGTAATAAAACAAAATTAGCAAAGTAATTTCTTAAAGAATGGTCATCATCATCATGTGCTGTACCGGAATGGCGTTGGCGATCATGTCCTTCCACAATCATCTATCCACAGTGCATCGTATTAATTCTTTTGTTGACTGTTTTCCATGCCATGATACCAAGCTATCCAGTATTTTCTCTCTTTGTCGTCCGCTATCTCTCTTTCCTTTTATTTTGCCAATTGTAACCAAGTATTCCAACTTTCCTCTTCTCATGATGTGCCCAAAAATGTTGATTGCTTCTTTCTGATGTTTTTTAAGAGCTCCCTTTTTGTGTTGGCCTCTTTGAGAACTTTCTCATAGGTCTTTTTAGCAGTCCAGGGAACTTTCAACATTCTTCTGAAAAATCCCATCTCTGTGGCCTCTAATCGTCTTTTCATTTGTTTGTCTATTGTCTATGGTTCACTTCCATAGGTCAGAGTTGGTTCTATATAGTATCGATGAACTCTCTTTCTCATTACTATTGACATTTATAATTGTTGCATAAGATATTTTTTCATTTTCTGAAATGCTATTTTGGCCTGAGCTATTCTGCTTTTTATTTATGTGTTGCATCTTCCATCTGATGTTATCACTGTACCCAAGTATTTCAAACGTTGCACTTGTTTCAGATTTGTCTTGTTTATATTTATGCTGCATGATGGTGATGATTGTTTCTTCGATATAACCATTACTTCTGTTTTCTTACTATTCAGACTGAGACCTTTCTTGTTCTATTATATCTATCTTTTCTTGTAGCTCGTTCTCTGTCTCTCCTATTAAGACTGTGTCATCCGCGTATCGTAAATTATTTATGTTGTGACCGTTGACTTCAATTCCTTTTTTGTCTACTATTGATCTCATAATATAAAGAATGGTAGGCAGTAATTATTTGTTTAATTTATAAAGTATACAATGGTAATGTTAGGGAACTCTTTATACAGAGCTGTGCAACAGGAGGGAACCTGATCATCAGCAGAGAACCCCCGTCAATCAAAAGTTTCAGCCCTTTAACTTCTTGACATTATCTGTGCATATTAAAACGTTGGATAGAGAATGAAGACAATAACAAAGTCTCGTAATTAGGTACATAAATATATGTATAGTAATTTAATGTATAAATAATGTAGTATGTAAATCATATGTCAAATGTGACAAATAAAATTAAGTAATTAAAACAGCAGTTAATTATATAAATACGGATGGCGTAAACTGTTATACAGGAGTAATTGAAATGTAACAGGGAACGAATTAACTGTAACAGGGAACGAATTAAATGTAACATAGAGAACTGTTACTTGCCAACTTACCAGAAGCAATAAGAATGTATCGGTCTTTTAGTAAAACGTGCAAAGGAGTTATTTCACATTGAGACTGAAATAAAAGAGTTTAACATTCTCAGTGGACACTCAAGAAATCGTTGGTAAAACTGAAAGAAAAGTTATTCCTGTCATTTATAATGTATTAACATTATTGAGGTTCTACAGAACATATTTATAGAGCTTGTAATGAAAGTAGCATATCAGTTCTTTATTCACATATTTAATCTAATCAGGTTTTGACTACAATTTGTCAACAAAGGGACAAGGTAGCCTACACTTTATGACTAGCGAAGACTGTCAGTGTTAGTCTGACATGTCCAACAGTTTTGAAGGCAACAGTACCGTTTTTTTTCCCCACTTTCCGAAGGTCACGTTGTTTTTTAATGTAAATCCCAGTTTTGTCCTTTTTTTTTAAATAACACAACGTTTACATAATTTATTAAAATTTCAAGACATATTTTTGTGTGTGGAAAGTTTTAAGTTGCATGTCTTTACAAAACAAAAGGGTGAAACGTCAGTGTTAATGACGATTTTCAGAAAGAAATTACAATTTATAATGAGTACTAAACAAACTACAAACGACCAGAGATCGAGGTCAATCCAGATCAACGACGTCCAGGTTCACACAGCCTTAAATGGGTTCCGGATTTTTTTCTGGGAAAGTAAAGCGGCACGGGCGTAATACAGACCCCATTACACCAAACATTCATGTGCCGAAGGTCTGTAAACATTATGGTAACTAACACCATATTCCCTATACGCCACTTGGCGTGACGGGGCTCTTTACTTTTTATTTTTATTTTACTAGACAAACTGCGTAGTGATAGAGCAAAACTCGTATTCCAACACTATCATGTCCTTTCTCCAATGATCATAGAGGAAGAAGCAACAAGAGCCATCTGCTGTCAGAAACATATTGGTTTCTTTAGCTCGTTGATGGTGAAATATGCTGATGACACTGACAGCAATAGAACTGCAACAATTGAAACTGGGTTTTTCCCACTGGGAAAATGTTCGTAACAACTGATTGTTTATTAGCTGTGTCCTTTCTTGCAATAAAAATGTCAATTTTTGGTCCGCTTTTTATAAGTTTACATTTTCATATTTTAAAGAGTTGTATTTTTTTTTTTTTTAGTTTTACGAGGCATTCAAGGACTAAAATTTGTTGCGTTGGATCATAGAAAATGTCCTAGCACGATGGTGCTGAAATACACCTACATTTTATACATTATTTTTCCTATCATTGAAGAATGATGGTAAGCTCTGTATATTTATGTAACTAAACTATTTTTTATCAGCTTACAGTTTCATTTTAAAAAAATAATATTTGTCCAGTTTTTTGCTAAACCAAGGTCTTATTTTTATCTAATGGAATTATGGTAATTGTCCTTGAAAATAAATGTCGTCGAAGACTGCCACAGAGATGGGATTTCTCAGAAGAATGTTGAAAGTTCCCTGGACAGCTAAAAAGACCAATGAGGAAGTTCTCAAAGAGGCCAACACAAAAAGGCAGCTCCTAAAAAACATCAGAAAGAAACAATCAACATTTTTCGGGCACATCATGAGAAGAGGAAAGTTGGAATACTTGGTTACAACTGGCAAAATAAAAGGAAAGAGAGATCGCGGACGAAAAGGAGAGAAAATAGTGGATTGCTTGGTGTCATGGCATGGAAAAGATGCAACAACAGAACTGATACGACGCACTGTAGATAGAAGATTGTGGAAGGACATGATCGCCTACGCCAACCGGTGCGGCACATGATGATGATGATGAAGACTGCCAATCATAAACTGGAGAGATTTTACACCAAATAAAAATATAAGAGAAGAAGCCAAACAAGAGATCGCATCAAGCTCTATATGGAGAAGACGCTGGAAGTATATCGGTGATGTGCTCAGAATGGACGACTGGAAGCTTTCGTACAAGGCCTTCATGTGGACACTGGGTGACAAAGGAGGACAAGTAATAGTATAAGAACAAAGCAAGACCTACAAGATATAACAATGAATCGTCAGACCTGGAGAGTTATGAGTTCTGCCCTGTGTGCCGTCATCTCTCCGAGAGAAACAATGGTCAGCCTAGCTAGTACCTCCGCCATCTCTCCGAGAGAAACAATGGTCAGCCTAGCTAGTACCTCCGCCATCTCTCCGAGAGAAACAATGGTCAGCCTAACTAGTACCTCCGCCATCTCTCCGAGAGAAACAATGGTCAGCCTAACTAGTACCTCCGCCATCTCTCCGAGAGAAACAATGGTCAGCCTAACTAGTACCTCCGCCATCTCTCCGAGAGAAACAATGGTCAGCCTAACTAGTACCTCCGCCATCTCTCCGAGAGAAACAATGGTCAGCCTAACTAGTACCTCCGCCATCTCTCCGAGAGAAACAATGGTCAGCCTAACTAGTACCTCCGCCATCTCTCCGAGAGAAACAATGGTCAGCCTAACTAGTACCTCCGCCATCTCTCCGAGAGAAACAATGGTCAGCCTAACTAGTACCTCCGCCATCTCTCCGAGAGAAACAATGGTCAGCCTAGCTAGTACCTCCGCCATCTCTACTACATAGATCAGCCATTTACTACATCATCATCATTGAGTGCGGTCCTGCATCGAAAGTTGGCTACCATGGAACACCATTCCGTTCTGTCTCTTGCTTTGATGGTGCAGGTTGTCATAGGCTGACTCATTCCATCATTTGATGTTACTCGTTCATATTAGTCTTGCTCTGCTTCATTTACTTTGTATGTTCCTTCCAATATTACCTTTAGTAGGTTGCTGTTTGCCTCTCTTTGCATAGATCAGTAGTATTCTGAAAAGCAATCAGATTTTGCTTCATGCAATTTACAGCACCGAATGCAGCCAGAAAGTTTACTCCTAGCTACCGTATCTGTAATAGAGAACTCCATTCATGCTCAATGACAAGTCCTAATTCTACACACAGTCAGTGAAATGTTTATGAGGGAATTATAAATTATTATGACATTATATATATATATATATATATATATATATATATATATATATATATATATATATATATAATAAATATAATAAATGTCTGGCAACAGAGTCCAGATATTTAAAATGGTTGACTGTTTCAAGTGCCTCTTCTTTTGTTATCTGTGATTAGTGTTTTAATTTCCCCTGGTCTTGTTTGTCACCAGTTTAATTTTTTCAGCATTGAACTCCATTCTATATACTCTTGATTTCTTATCTAGGCACTAGGTCTTCGAGCTCTGACACACCATTTAGTAGCCCATCTATGTCATGTGTAAAACAAAGCTTGGTAATCATACTGCATTATATGCTGACGCTACCCCGTTGTTCTTCGAGGACTTCTGTCATAATTCTTTGAATCTTTCTTCTACTTTCTTTCTTCACTTTCTCTTGTGTCCGTTCGGGTCTCGAGGGGAAATACAACGTTCTGGTTCTCGTCCTTTTGACGGTCTCCCTCATTGTCAATTGATGCTATTGTAAAGTTTCTTTGATGTTGTCTGTCTATCTTACCCTAGGCCTTCCTCTTGCTCTTCTCTCTTCTCTTCTCTTAATATAAGTATAGTAAGTGATCACACGACATTCTTTCTAGACCGTCAAACTAATTTGTTGTTTATGTATGCAACTTAGGATTAGCTCAATGCCTTCTCTTTCTCTGATATGTCATTTCTGATACTTTCTTTTCAGGTTACTCGATGCGCTTGCTTGCTTTTCTCAAACATCCCATCTCTGTGGTGACAAGTTGTCTTTTATGCTTAGACGTAGGTGGCCATGTCTGTCTCCTTATTTGAAATTGTGTAGCTTTGATGAAAAAAATGAACAGAATAACGACCCCTATCGGCTTGCTGGACCTGTCACAGGATGATCCTTAAATCTTTGAATACATATATTAAATAATTTAGGGGATAGCATACATTTCTGTTTTACTCCTACGGTCGTGGAAACCATTTACTGCAATCATGGAGTATTTAGAAAGCTATTTGAAGACATCGATTATTTTGTTATTGATTTTATATTTGTTCACTGTTCATGGGTGCCTATATAATATATATATATATATCAGATTGAGCTGAGAGACCATCAGTTATAAATACTTGTTGACAAATGAAGGCAGTGTCTAATGGCCGTACAATTATCACTTTTTTGTGACCAACCTATAAGCATACTTAATTAAGCATTAATTAATTATAGTTCTGTCTTCTCTCCATCTCTTTCTCTCTCTTTGCCTACCTCAATATTTATTTTACTCTTTCCTTTGTTCATTCACTCACTCACTAAGCACCGTCACTTTTCTCCCTCTCTCGCTCTCACTCACTCCACCTTAGCGATATCTCGACCATTAATAACTCACCTCTGTTCGTCTCTCTACTCCAAAAACAAACCACTGGATTCCTAATAGAAAATATGTCAGATTGTAAGTAGCTCACAACATCTAACATATTCTACTACAAAACGATAAGAAAAACGACAAGAATAATAAATCAATGCACTCATGAACACTTTTACTCCATTTATTTTCTCTCTATATATTTCTAAGCGTCATCTTGATAAAGGTAAGTCACAAAGGTGACCATTCGTCCCGGATTGTCCGGGACAGTCCCGGAATTTGACATTTTTTGAACCTTTGTCCCGGATTAGCTGCCGTACCGGTTTTGTCCCGATTTTGGCATATTTTTTAGCTTTTGTCCCGGATTTGATAAAAAATAATTTGGGACACAAACGTTTACCAATTTTGCCATTTTGGTATACGGCGTACATTTCTTCAATTAAAAAAAAATATTATTCCGTTTCTGTGTAGACAATTTTGTTTAATATCAAAACAGTAGAATGCGCTCCTAGTTTTAAATCTCGTATATATTCGTTGTGTTACTAACTTTCACTTTCACTTTCGCAAAAAATGGCACCGAAGCGTAATTGTAATTTTAATCAAGATTTACAAAAGGAATACCCTTTTATAAAAAAAGTCTACATCGTCATCAGACTTCACTGTAAGATGTAATATATGTTCATCCGGGTTTACTATTAACCATAGTGGACGTGGTGATATTAAGAGCCACATAAATAGTGATAAACATAAGAGAGCCGTCGCTACTGCTGCATCAAGCTCGTCCTTGACAAATTTTTTTCGAGCTGAACAGGTTGGTGACAAAGAAGAACAGTTAGCTGCTACAGAAGGTGCCTTCGCATATCATATAGTGATGCACAATCACACGTTTAGATCTATGGACTGCACATCAAAATTGCTTCAGGTAACTTAAGAACCAAAATTTGCTTGTGCACGTACGAAAACAGAAGCTATTATTCGGAATGTGTTCACACCCCATGCTCTAAACGAGTTGAGATGTGACCTAGAAAACGTAACATTTATCTCCATACTGAAAGATGCCTCCAACCACAAAGAAATCAAGACTTTTGCTTTGCTTGTCAGATACTTTGATCGCAATAAGGGACTGAAAGTTAAAATATTAGAGTTGAAGTCATTGCCGGGTGAAACATCTGATATAGTAAGTAGTTTTCTTATTGACTGTCTAACTGAAAATGGTTTAGAACTGAAAGTAGTTGGATTATGTGCAGACAACACAAATTAAATTTGGGGGCGCTGAAAGAAAAGGACAGAACAATGTTTTCACAAAACTGAAAGAAAACCTTGGACATAGTTTGATAGGTGTTGGGTGTGCTTGCCATATTTTCCACAACACTGTTCGAGCAGCTGCAGACGTATTGCCTGTTGATGTTGAAATGACTATTGCAAAAATGTATCTGTACTTCAAATCATACACAGTTAGAGTTGAAAGTCTCAAGGAGTTTTGTCAGTTTGTCGACACAGACTTCCAGATGATTTTAGGTTATGCACAAACTAGGTGGCTTGCGCTCTTGCCTGCTGTTGAAAGGGTTCTTTACATGTTCCTGCCTCTAAAATCGTATTTTCAATCTCAAGACAGATGCCCAGTTTTTATACAGGAATTCTTTGAAAACCCACTGTCTGAGGCATGGCTTATTTTGGTTCACAGTCAGGCATCCTCTTTCCACGAAGCAGTGCAGAAAGTAGAGGGACAGATGGTCACTGTATTTGAAGTCATTGATAACATCAATAGGTTGAAAGCTATCTTGGAGTCCAAGCTGGAAGACGGCTTCTTGCCATTAAGAGTTCAGATAATCCTTAAAAAGCTGGAAATGGAAGGATTTCCACGTGATGATGTGAAAAGTTTAACGCCAGTGTTTCTTCATTTTATGAAACAGCTTTAAGTTATTTGAAGGAATGGGCTGCAAATAATTTTCAAAGTCTTACAGCTGGGTAATGCTGAACAGAACACCAAATTGGGAAGATATTGAGAAGTCTTCATCATTAGTGAGTCAAACAGTGCCTTCAGTCGACTTTCCAGAAAATGAAATGTATGACGAATATGTCTACATGAAACAGTTCGTTACTTCACACAAAATTAGTGAGTGGAGTCTTAATAAAACATTACCAGGGCAGCGTTGGGTTGAACTAGCTTCCCACTTCAGAAACAATCATGTGCCCGTTTCACATATTCTGAAGTTGGCAGAGTTCTTTTTGTGTCTACCTGGAACAAATGCTGCAACAGAACGAGTGTTTTCTCTGATGAACAGTTTGTGGACAAATGATAAAACACAACTAGGTGTTGAAACTTTAAAAGCCATGTTGATCACCAAAGTGAACTATGAGGGAACATGTGTCGAATTTTATAAGATGCTGCATACAAAGAAGGACATTTTACAGAAAATTCACTCATCTGAAAAGTACAGCATCTCTGTTTCACCTTCAATTTAAGTGAGTATCACTGTTTTTTTTTTTTATCTCCTGATTATCCTGATAGCGTTTTGTAGGTCTATATTATTAGATGTTTTAAAATGTATGTATTATTCACTTGAAAATGCAGCAAGAAGAAATGTAATTTTATTGGTGGAAAATTGAAGTAAAATTATTCCGTCCCGGAATGGGATTTCAAAAATTTGGTCACCTTATAAGTCACATAACAATTGTCGTTGGGTAATGATGTGTGAGTGACATTACTGTACTAACCCACAACTTAATGGAGTGGGATGGCCAGTCCCCTTCTTCGCTGTTTTTCCTCCCCATACAACATCCCTGGTACCCATTCTAAGAGGCTAGGTGGACCCCGAGAGCCATTTAGGTCTGAAAATGTGTTTGCCGCATAAACCCCGAACCTTAAGGTAGACAGACGAGTGCACTAGCCACAGCGGGCTCATTATCATCTTGATAACTATGTTTAAATCCATTAGTTACCACTCACCAAATTTACACCATTAATTATATACAACAAATAGCTAAGATCGCTGATAACTCACATTCGGTTTTAAATTTGGCTAATAAGGTAAGGCATGCGCTTTATATTTCCTCATTTAAGTATTTAATGAGTTAAAGCTAGGATTACAACACGGCCACGATTGCCTTAATCACAACTGAGCTGGTCTAGCTAAGTATGGACGAGCAAGAATTATACGAGACAGGGCAATGTTACATTCCAACAACGTGTGTTCGGGTTTTCCCCGATTCCAACTAATTGTGCCGTCGTCTAGCGCTACAGTTAAGAGTGTATCATTGTTTCTTGTATCCAACTAATTGTGCCGTCGTCTAGCGCTACAGTTAAGAGTGTATCATTGTTTCTTGTATCCAACTAATTGTGCCGTCGTCTAGCGCTACAGTTAAGAGTGTATCATTGTTTCTTGTATCCAACTAATTGTGCCGTCGTCTAGCGCTACAGTTAAGAGTGTATCATTGTTTCTTGTATCCAACTAATTGTGCCGTCGTCTAGCGCTACAGTTAAGAGTGTATCATTGTTTCTTGTATCCAACTAATTGTGCCGTCGTCTAGCGCTACAGTTAAGAGTGTATCATTGTTTCTTGTATCCAACTAATTGTGCCGTTTAGCGTTAGAGATAGGAGGAGTGTATCATTGTTTCTTGTATCTAACTAATTGTGCCGTTTAGCGTTAGAGATAGGAGGAGTGTATCATTGTTTCTTGTATCTAACTAATTGTGCCGTTTAGCGTTAGAGATAGGAGGAGTGTATCATTGTTTCTTGTATCTAACTAATTGTGCCGTTTAGCGTTAGAGATAGGAGGAGTGTATCATTGTTTCTTGTATCCAACTAATTGTGCCGTTTAGCGTTAGAGATAGGAGGAGTGTATCATTGTTTCTTGTATCCAACTAATTGTGCCGTTTAGCGTTAGAGATAGGAGGAGTGTATCATTGATTCTTGTATCCAACTAATTGTGCCGTTTAGCGTTAGAGATAGGAGGAGTGTATCATTGTTTCTTGTATCTAACTAATTGTGCCGTTTAGCGTTAGAGATAGGAGGAGTGTATCATTGTTTCTTGTATCTAACTAATTGTGCCGTTTAGCGTTAGAGATAGGAGGAGTGTATCATTGTCTCTTGTATCTAACTAATTGTGCCGTTTAGCGTTAGAGATAGGAGGAGTGTATCATTGTTTCTTGTATCTAACTAATTGTGCCGTTTAGCGTTAGAGATAGGAGGAGTGTATCATTGTTTCTTGTATCCAACTAATTGTGCCGTTTAGCGTTAGAGATAGGAGGAGTGTATCATTGTTTCTTGTATCTAACTAATTGTGCCGTTTAGCGTTAGAGATAGGAGGAGTGTATCATTGTCTCTTGTATCTAACTAATTGTGCCGTTTAGCGTTAGAGATAGGAGGAGTGTATCATTGTTTCTTGTATCTAACTAATTGTGCCGTTTAGCGTTAGAGATAGGAGGAGTGTATCATTGTTTCTTGTTTCCAACTAATTGTGCCGTTTAGCGTTAGAGATAGGAGGAGTGTATCATTGTTTCTTGTATCCAACTAATTGTGCCGTTTAGCGTTAGAGATAGGAGGAGTGTATCATTGATTCTTGTATCCAACTAATTGTGCCGTTTAGCGTTAGAGATAGGAGGAGTGTATCATTGTTTCTTGTATCTAACTAATTGTGCCGTTTAGCGTTAGAGATAGGAGGAGTGTATCATTGTTTCTTGTATCTAACTAATTGTGCCGTTTAGCGTTAGAGATAGGAGGAGTGTATCATTGTTTCTTGTATCCAACTAATTGTGCCGTTTAGCGTTAGAGATAGGAGGGGTGTATCATTGTTTCTTGTATCTAACTAATTGTGCCGTTTAGCGTTAGAGATAGGAGGAGTGTATCATTGTTTCTTGTATCCAACTAATTGTGCCGTTTAGCGTTAGAGATAGGAGGAGTGTATCATTGATTCTTGTATCCAACTAATTGTGCCGTTTAGCGTTAGAGATAGGAGGAGTGTATCATTGTTTCTTGTATCCAACTAATTGTGCCGTTTAGCGTTAGAGATAGGAGGAGTGTTTCATTGTTTCTTGTATCCAACTAATTGTGCCGTTTAGCGTTAGAGATAGGGGGAGTGTATAATCTTCTGGTCCTCGCTTGTTGCGTAGCTTGATTTTTGTCATTTTAAATTTACTTAATGTCTCTTTGATTCCATTTGTCCATCTCTTTCTGGGTTTTCTTCAACACCAATACCCGATGTCAGCCTGGAATCATTATGGTCAGATGTCCAAACCATTTGATTCTTTGTTGTTCAGTATAATCAATAGCTGATATTATACACACCATTTTTCTCAAAGTTTCGCTTCTAATCTTATCTCTTTAAGTTTTATTTATAGCTTTTCGTATACATACTGCTTGCAAATTGTTATTTCCTGCGTGTATCTTTCAAGAATTTTCTGTCTGGCATTGGTAGCACAACGAAGATATGAACAATGTTTCTATTATTTAAAAAAAAAATATTTTATTTTATTCTATTAATTTCATTTTTATTTCCATTGTCACACTCATCATCATGTGCCATACCGGTTGGCGTAGGTGATCATGTCACTACACAATCTTCTATCTACAGTGCATTGTATCAGTTCTATTGTGGATTGTTTCCATGCCATGACACCAAGCAATCCAGTATTTTCTCTCTTTGTCGCCCGCGATCTCTCTTTCCTTTTATTTTGCCAGTTGTAACCAATTATTCCAACTTTCCTCTTCTCATGATGTGCCCGAAAATGTTGGTTGCTTCTTTTTGTTCTTAAATTGCCTGGAATAATCATGACAAATCACAACCTTGTCACACTCAGATGTTTCAATTTCGAATCTTTTTGGTATTTGCTTTCTGAGTTCTAGTTTCTATCCTTTTTATCAAATCTTCCTTAGATGGTAAAAATACTGACATTGTACATGTCCTTCACCCTTGATATAGAGAACTGCAGCTGCCTTTATTTTTTTGGATCCTTCAGTGCGATGAGATGTTAATTCGGATGATCCCACTGGCACAGGCGTTTGAGCAATTATAGATTTTAATTCACTTGATACCGGGGCCTTCGACTAACTACAGCTACTTGATATAGAATCCTGCTGTTGGAAATCTGCCATGGGTTTGCTTGCGATTCATTATTTCTGTATTCTCGTTGTTCATGTCATACTCTTGGCACACCAAACCGAAATAGCTGGTACGATGCTAGAGCTCGTGCTTTGTAGAATCAGACAAACTTTCCTCTTTAACGAAAAACTACATTTAAAATCCTGAGGTCACGTCACTCTTTCGGATGAAAAAGATGTGAGTTATGATAAACATAGCCAGAAACGAGAAATTTAGTCGGCGTATAAGAAGACTTATCAACCAACACAGAACTGGAGCCTGGACAATTCGAGACTAGCTGAGGAGGAGATCTGAGCACCTATGGACATGTTCGGAGTGCAATGATGATGATCCGCAAATAACTCAATAACTCAATTTTTCAAATATCATATTAGAGCTACTTAATGAATTTCATTATATTTAGCATCAGCATATCAAAATCGTTAAGAAATGGTGCCGTTCATTTCTGAAACAAACAACGTTCGAAAATTGTAGACTAGTGAAGAAAAGCAATCTTGGAAGGGAAAATACAAGGTAAAAGAGGCAGAGCAAGACTAACATGGACGAGTAACATTAAAAGATGGACAAGTCACCCTATGACAACCTGCACCACCAAAGCAAGAGACAGATCGGAATGGCGCTCCATGGTATCCAACCTTCGATGCGAAGACGGCACTTAATGAAAGACTAGTGATAACAGTTTGCGTAGTTTATTTTCACGCTTGTTGAGTACTGATCAGTCACTGTTTTCGTTTTGAATAAAACAATAGTGGACAACAGCTGCACATTACCTCTGTCATTGTTCTAAAACATCCAAATGAAAGTTAAAGTAATGTTTTTTTTTTCTCTTCCACCAAAGTATAAATAAGCGAAGTAGACGAGGCGAAGGCAGGCCAAGACTAAAGTGGACTGAAAGCAACAAACGATGTACAGGTGAATCTATCACAACGTGGATAATCAAGGTAACAGACAGCGTAGAACGGCGCTTCATTGTAGTCAACCTTCGATGTGGAGACGGCAAACAATGAATGAATAAATAAATACAACTAGAATGTCATGAATGAACTCACCTACGTCCAAGAGAGCAATGCCAGCTATGATGAGGAACACGGCCGTCTTACCCACAAATGTGTACATGAAACCTCCAAAAGGGTGTCCCACTGTGGTAAATAGAGAAACACTAATAAGTGTACCTATATATAAAATAATTGGTCGAGACAAATAATTAGGGAGAATATTTAAAACCCCAAAATTAGAAGGTTTATGGGAAAATATGATCGTATGTTTGGTAACTGGGTAAAGGCATACATATACGAAGTTGTTGTAAAGCTGGTGATAAGGATCGTATGTTTGGTAGCGGGTTAAAGACATACAAATACGAAGTTGCTGTAAAGCTGATGATGAAGATCATATGTTTGGTAGCGGGTTAAAGGCATACAAATGTGAAGCTGTTGTAAAGCTGATGATAAGGGTTGTATGTTTGGTAGCGGGTTAAAGACATACAAATACGAAGTTGCTGTAAAGCTGGTGATAATGATCCTATGTCTAGAACAATTTGAAAACTTAAGATTGTTTCAGAAGGCAGAAATAATCGGAAAATTTGTTACGTTGAATGAAGACAAACCAAGTTTACTAAATGATATTCATTTGAATGTGGTAACATTGATTGATGTTTATATAATCCAGAGACAGCATAGATCTGGTACAGTACTTGGCACAATTAGGAGAGAACGATTGAAATGTGTCTAATCATGAACTACTAGAACCACTACAGCCTATCATTATTAACATATATGTATTACTATTATAAGTTAATTTTTCATATTTACGAGTAGTTGTAAACTTCTTTTATACACAATGTACAGAAAAAGGTGCATGTTCGTAGTGAGAAATTTAAGGTATTACATAGCATTGAAGTCATGGGCAGTGGAGTTACCAGCCTTCACTTTTCTTGGACATCATCTCTAGGGGGAAAGGGAGCCGCGATAGCTCAGTGGTTAGTGAACTGGACTACCACGGACAAGGGGTAGGGTTCGATCCCAACCGACGGCTTCCGGGTTCACCCAGCCTTAAATGGGTACCGGTTTTTTTTCTGGGAAAGTAAAGCAGCATGGGCGTAATACTGACCACATTACCCCAAAAATCATGTGCTGAAGGTCTATAAAATATAGGGTCACTAACACCATATTTCCCTATACGCCACTTGGTGTGACGGGGGTACTTTACTTACTTTTTATCTCTAGGGGGAGGCATGACCCTTTCTTTGTCACCACCGGATAGCCATCTTCCCTGACCAAATTCTAGGCTTGTAAAGCGATCTCCCACGACTCCACTAGTTCGCCTATCTATCTATCTATCTATCTATCTATCTATCTATCTATCTATCTATCTATCTATCTATCTATCTATCTATCTATCTATCTATCTATCTATCTATCTATCTATCTATCTATCTATATCTATCTATCTATCTATCTATCTATCTATCTATCTATCTATCTGTCTGTCTGTCTGTCTGTCTGTCTGTCTGTCTGTCTGTCTGTCTGTCTGTCTGTCTGTCTGTCGGTCTGTCGGTCTGTCGGTCTGTCGGTCTGTCGGTCTGTCGGTCTGTCTGTCTGTCTGTCTGTCTGTCTGTCTGTCTGTCTGTCTATCTGTCTATCTGTCTATCTGTCTATCTGTCTGTCTGTCTGTCTGTCTGTCTGTCTGTCTGTCTGTCTGTCTGTCTGTCTGTCTGTCGGTCTGTCTGTCTGTCTGTCTGTCTGTCTGTCTGTCTGTCTGTCTATCTGTCTATCTGTCTATCTGTCTATCTATCTATCTATCTATCTATCTATCTATCTATCTATCTATCTATCTATCTATCTATCTATCTATCTATCTATCTATCGATCTATCGATCTATCGATCTATCTATCTATCTATCTATCTATCTATCTATCTATCTATCTATCTATCTATCTATCTATCTATCTATCTATCTATCTATCTATCTATCTATCTATCTATCTATCTATCTATCTATCTATCTATCTATCTATCTATCTATCTATCTATCTATCTATCTATCTATCTATCTATCTATCTATCTATCTATCTATCTATCTATCTATCTATCTATCTATCTATCTATCTATCTATCTATTGTCCTTTCGAGCCAAAGACGGCACATAGGGCAGAACCACAATCTCAAAAACAGAAACCTTGCATGCCAAAATGGCACATATTGCGGAGATCACTGCTTCTAAAATCTATGGTTCTGTTTCCATAACAACACTTTTTACAATGACAGCTTGTCAAGCCATCGATCAACCTCCTTAGTCGCCTCTTACGACATGCCTGGAAGGTCACAGTGTCACTATTCTTTACTTCCCTCATAATGAAGCCCCGGTAACACACGGGAAGTTCGCCTATACTAAACTTATAATGGTTGGTTAGCAATCCTACGTGTAAAAGGTTAATGATAATTCTTCTACAGTATATTACACACACACACATGAGATAACCCTCATTGATTTGTGGGTAAATGCTCGTACATTATTAGAGAGATCGCAGCAAAGACATATAGGACATAAATTATAAGACGGATGGTTATACCAACATAACAAACAAGGTATACGGTATTTAACTCAACACGTCCGTAAGTTGGGTATTTTCCAGGATTTCTTGTAGTAAGTTTTTATGAATCTGTTCATTTTAACATTATTTTGTTCAAAAACTTACCCAAGACCCCAAAAGCCACACCTCCCATAGCTGTTCCCATAGCACGACTCCTCCCTCGATCATCAGGGTAGCGTTCAGCGACAATGCTCATGCCTGTTGACATATGTACACAATTTCATCTACCAATTGTCCATGGAAAGTGGCGTGGGCGTAATACCAACAATACTACCACAAAAATAGTGTGCCGGAGCTCTATAAAAAAAATGTGGGCACTAACACCATACTCCCTATGCACCATCTGGAATGACAGGGCTCTTCTTTTCATTGTCCATACCATAGACCCCTTAAAAGGAGTTGCTGACATGGTTACAATCTGGTGGATCATAGGAGGAAGAGGTATGTACTACAGCACTCAGAAAAAATGACAAATAAACAGAAGAAAACAAAGAACAATATATGGTCCGATTCTTTGTTTCTTTTCCTTGTTGTTTATTTGTCATTTTTTCTGAGTGCTGTAAAACATACCTCTTCCTCCTATTATTCGCTATATTATCGCATCGGAAGTTTCCCTCTATAATAATACTCATTTATTATTATTTGTCTACAATCTGGTGGCCTGGGTTTTAAGGGTTACTGGACTTTCAGATAAAGTTTGATATTATTGTAAGTTTGTAATTATATAAATTCACTCAGTTTTTTTTAAAATACATGTAAATACTACATTTGTGTCATTAGTGTGTCCTAGATCCTGCATGTGAGGCATCGCGCAGCACTTAAACTTAACGGTGCGTAGGGAGCTCGCAAAGCATCCTGTCCCAGGAGCTTGCTCGGGATTTAGAGGCCGTATGTTCGGAGTGCGATGATGATGACCCGCAAATAACTCAATAACTTAGGGGCCGTGCTATTGTCTATAAATTTAACTACTTAAAGTCTTTCATCATCATCATTGTGTGGTCCATTATTTAGTCCCATACTTCTCATCAATAAATACACATTAATACCACATATAAATGACATCAAGAGGTCGGAAAACGGCAATGAATGAGACATATGTGTTTGCTAGGGGAAAAGAAATGACCTTTAAATAGCAGCACACTTTTGACTAATTTAGAAGCTTTGTGAACTCGGCCAGTCTGCTACTTTAGACTCTAGTTTCCATCGCTATTCACATATTATCCTTGTTTGCATGTACTGCTTCTTTCCACAGACTATTCGGTTATATATATTTCTTGTTTTTTGTCTATGTTTCTCTATTATTTAATTTCCTTCTGTCCCACTTCGTTTCTCACATGTTTCCACACACTCCTCCCTCTCTCTCTCTCTGTCTCTCTCATTTCTTTCCTAATTCTTCATTTTCTTCTTTATCCTGTTCTCCTTCGTTCACCCAACGACTATTCATCTTCATCGACCTTCTTAAAAGAATGTTAAATGGTCGTAGATGCAATATGTTGTGGTTTACAACAAGTTACAATATTTTGCGTCTTTTGATCCAACATCCGCCATTTGTATAACATTTTTGAGAACTAGCTGTCTCCCCTCTCAATTCATATACATTTTATAAGATGGGCTGGTCTGTTACAATGTCACTGGAATGAAGTGGAGTAATGCTTAGATAGTTCTGGTTTACCTATCTAGGCACAGTCAGTTATGAGTCAGTCCGACAGGTGCCTTCGCTTCCCTACCATGCAAATAGAAGGAAAACAATATCTCAGTTTGCAGCAAAGGATATGAAGAAAATGAAAGAGAGAAAGAAAGAGAAGACAGGAATAAAAGAAAAGAAAGAAAGGAAGAGAAGAAAGAAGAATAAAAAAAAAAATTTTAATCTCTCATTAGAAACTTACCAGCGATCACGGCAGCAGCCGAGCCCAGTCCTTGCAATGACCGAGCAATGAACAGAGGGACATAACTCTCGGCGAGAGCAAAAACTGCAATAATGATTTAAAAAAAAAAAAAATCAAGGTCACTACCGAAATTGAAGAAGTTTGAAAGCAAATATGTCCTGTTTAATAAATGAAATAACTGGAAGAGATCAATAGTATAGACTCTAGTAGCAGATAACAGCTATTATTATATCAAACTGTCAGCGTGTTAGGAAAAAGTTCGTAAGGTGGATAGATTCTGTATTTGCCAAACAGGAAACTAGCTCTCCTATCACACATCCATCAACAGATGCAGAATAAAATGAGCATACTTGAGGAGAGATCACAACAGCTAGGACTGAAGATTAATAGAGATAAGACCAACATTATGAGAATTAATACAGTTGGCAATAACCAAATAAAACTAGGAGAAATACCTCTACTAGAAGTGCAATCTTACATATATCTGGGTAGTAATATAGATAAAAAAGGAGGAACAAAAATGATACCAAAATAACGATATCAAAAGCAAGAGGAGCTTTCATTGCACTGGGAAACATATGGAAATCCAAAGAAATTAGGTTAAATACAAAAATAAAAATTTTCAACTCAAATGTTAAGTCGGTCCTATTCTATGGCTGTGAAACACGGAGAACAACAAAATTGACAATCACGAAGATACAGACTTTCATTAATGGATGCTTACGCAGGATAAAAGGATGGAAATGGCAGGACAAAATCACTAACATAGAAGTATGGAAATGTACCAGTCAAATACCAGTGGATAAAGAGATACAGCGAAGGCGATGGCGCTGGATAGGACACACACTACGGAAGCCAACTAAGAGTATTACACTAGAGGCCCTTTTTTTGAATTCCCAGGGGAAAAGACAAAGAGGAAGACCAAAGAATTCTTGGTGAAGACAGATAGGAGCAGAGATGAGGATGATGGGGAAGACATGGAATGATCTTAAAAAATGGTAACAAGCAGAATGACTTGGAAAATGTTTGTTGAAGACTATGCTCCACTGGGAGCTAAAAAGGTAGTAGAAGAAGAAGAAACAGGAAACCATGAACCGTCCTGAACACTGTGTGTATATATATGTATGTATGTATGTATGTATGTATGTATGTATGTATGTATGTATGTATGTATGTATGTATGTATGTATGTATGTATGTATGTGTGTGAGTGTATAAATATATATATATATATGTGTGTGTATATATGTAATATATGTAATGTATGTATATATATGTTTGTATGTGTGTATGGATGTGTGTGTCTTATTTATGCGCATGGACTTTTCTGTGTATAAGCAATCATCATTGTATTGTCATTGTTACATATATACATACATATACACACATATACATACACACACTATTTTCAGCTATTTTGATTTCTTGATAACGAAGAGTCAACATACGTCAGCGAAAATTTCTCACTAAAATGTAATACACGTAATACATCTAAGATTTTAAAAAAAATTTTAATAATTCTCGTATCCCTTTTATTGATCATATCACGAGTAGTTGTATTAACGGCGAGCGATACGAAATGCTTTTTAAAATGCTTTAAGGTAGAGCAATCATATTCCACTAAAAATGTTGACTTTCCGGTATTTTGTAAGAAAAACGCCTAATATTTTGTCCCCAAAAATTGTAGAAACAACAAATGGAACTTACCTATGGCAGACGTGAAGATGACAAGCGAACCAGATAACAGTAGCAGAGGATAACCAACCCTAGAAATTAATTAAAAGTAGTGTTTAATAATTCAGTGATATTGAATACGAACAGTTTGTATAAATCGTATATATTCATCATTAAGTACCATGCCTGCTGATGTTGGTGATCATGTCTTTTCACAATTTTCGATCTCGACAGTTATTTATCATTTCTGTTGTTGACCTTTTACCAAGTCATTCTCTGAAGCTGTCTGGTATCTTTTCTATTTGCTTCCCTATATCTCTTCAACCCTCAATTTTCCCAGTTGTAACAACTGTTCCCATCTTATTCCATGGCCAAAATAATTATTGTTTCTTCTTAATTTAGGAAATTAGCTCTCTTTTTTCCTTTTACCTATTTCAGAATTTTTTCATTGTTCTTCTACTTTTTAGTGTCAAATAATAATATAAAACATTATAATGTTACGATAAACGTAAAAATGTAAGTTTTAGCCTCTCTTATGATCATTGTTAATGCGGTACAGCAGAATTATACTGAAGTCATGTTTTTTTTTTTTATGGAGCCTCGGTGGCTGAGTGGTTATAGTGCTCGCTTTCTAACCTGAAGGGTCCGGATTCGATCCCCAACAGTGGCGGATTTTTTTCGGACTGACAAGGCTCTGAGGTTCACCCAGCCTCTAAAAATGAGTACCAGAGATTTTTTCTGGGAAGTAAAGGCGGCCTGGCGTGATACCGACCATATCACCCAAAAATGGGCCATGGTCATAGACAAATATGGTCACTAATACCATATTCTCCATACGTCTAGCAAGGCGTAAAGGGTATCTTTACTTACATGTTTTTTAGAACTGAGAAAATGTACCAAGACTACTAAAATAAAGGTAAAGGTAAAGTACGAGACTTGAACCGGCGTTTTAGCACGCGAGTATATACCCATATGTGCTCGGCCGCCTATCCAGAAATGTTCGGATATTTCTGTATAGTGTAGCCTCAAGCATCGAAACTCAGATGCGAAGCGACATTCCTCACCTTCCCAGGATAATATACCCTGGTACCCATTTCTGCCAACGGCTGGGTCGACCGTGGGGGTATTTTTTTTTATTCCAACCACGAGTACAATTCACACTGCTCCCAGCGGGAATCGAACACGGGTTGTCCGAACGTCGGTAGTCTAGTCGGGTGGTTTTCCCAACTAGGCTACCGAGGCCCCCGAAAATATCATCAACGAACTGTGTGTGACTCTCCACAATTACCTTTACAGCTGTTTTTTTTCAGGTATGTTGTTGACTTCCTACTCAGAGCTTAATAAATATATAATCCTCTTTAGTGGTTAGTCGATAAAATGAACATACGTTCAAATCTATCTTGCCTATCTCCAGTCTTTTTTCTTCTTCCTCTTTCCTTCCTCATTTGCCTTTCAGCGTCGAGGTGAGATATAATTTGCGGTCTTTTGTTCTTCTGTTCGCATCTGTTGCTGTTATGTTTCCTAGTGCTTCTAATATTCCATCGATCCATTTTTTTTTCGTGGTCGACCTTTGGGTCTAGTATTCTCGGAACATTTATTGAGGTCTCGTTGTGTTTTGATCTGTCTGCTTTGTCACGTGGCCAAACAATTTTATCTGTTGTTTCCTTATATATTCTATGGCGGGGGCTATTCCTAGCTTTTTTCTCAGTTCTTCATTACTGGTCTTGTCTCTCAGGCTGTTTCCTGTCATTCGCCTGATACATTTCTTCTCAATAGAGGTTATCTTTCTTTTTGTTCTTGCATTTAGGGTCCAGGTCTGGCATTGGTAGCACAACGTCGGGATGAAGATGTCTCCAGTAGAGCGACAAATAATTTTCTTGTTCAAATATATTTGGCTTGTTGAGTTTGAGAAGCTATTAATAGTGTAAAAGTATAGTAGCCTCTCTTACCTTCATGTATTTGTTACCAATAAAAGTGACATCGAATACTTCACATTAACAAGATATGTGTATTTGTATGAGGGGAACACTCTTTAAATTTTCATGTATGCACGAACCGTGAGGATTGAGAAATGGTGTTTCTTTCAGATGAGATGTAATAAAGTTGTGGCATGATCAAGGGAATGCAGCCAAGAAAGAAGGAAGTGTGTGCTTTGTAACAAAATAAACTGAATTGTAGTTTTGTGTGCTAGCTTCTATATTTTTGTAAAGGTAAGACCATGGCTTGAGGCTAAACTATTCGTGGTTATATAAAAAAAAAACAACTGCGTGACTGCATTCTATATTGTTACATTAATAACAACTAAATAAATGCCGACAGGGAGCCGCGAAAGCTCAGTGGTTAGTGAACTGGACTACAAAGGACAAGAGGTAGGGTTTGATCCCAATCGACGGCTTCCGGTTCACCCAGACTTTAATGGGTACCGGATATTTTTCTGGGAAAGTAAAGCGTCACGGGCGTAATACCGACCACATTACCCCAAAAATCATGTGCCGAAGGTCTGTAAAATGTATGGTCACTAACACCATATTCCCTATACGTCACTTGGAGTGACGGGGGTACTTTACTTTACTTTATGCAGACAAATTTGCAGGTAATAAAAGAGAAACTTGTTCATTATTTTTAGAATGGTATATGGTATAATCTTTGACAATAGAAGTGAGAAAGAGAGTTCATTGGTGCTATATATAGAACCAATTCTGACCTATGGCACACGTAAGGGTGATGATGATATGGTCTTCTACTTATTAAAAAAAAAAACTAATTTGGCTTGGGGGAAAGGGGGGGGGGCGCGAAGAAACACGCTACTATTTTAAATGTTCAACTACCAAGAATACTTTTGGAGCTTCGGTTATTCAGTGGTTGGTGTGCCCGCTTCCTGATCAGAAGAGTTCGAGTTCGATTCTCATATATGGCAGATTTTTTTTCCGACCGACCGGCTCTGGGTTTCACTCAACCTTTAAAAGTGGGTGCCATGGGGGGTTCTGTGGTAAATATATACTGCCATCTATGTCAATAATTACCCCCCAAAATAAAATCATGTGCCGAAGGTCTGTAAAATGTATGGTCACTAACACCATATTCACTATACGCCACTTGGCGAGAAGGGGTGTACTTTACTCTTTTTTTCTGTCAATAGAAGTGAGAAAGAAAGTTCATCGATGCTATATAGAGCCATTTCTGACTATGAAAGCGAATCATGGACCGTAAACAAACAAATTAAAATACGATTAGAGGTCACAGAGATGGGATTTCTCAGAAGAACGCTGAAAGTTCCCTGGACAGCTAAAAAGATCAACGAGGAAATTCTCAAAGAGGCCAACACAAAGAGGATCACTGAGGCCAACACTGAAGATCATCAGAAAGAAACAATCACCATTTTTCGCGCACATCATGAGAAGAAGAAAGTTGGTATACTTGGTTACAACTGGCAAAATATAGGGAAAGCGAGATCGCGGGCGACAAAGAGAGAAAATACTGGATAGCTTGGTATCATGGCATGGAAAACAGTCAACAACAGAACTGATACGATGCACTGTTGTTTAATGACATGATCGATTTTGCCACCCGGTATGGCACACGATGATGATATACGACCTGTCGTTGTACCGACCACATCACCCACAAATGGTCATGGAACAATAAGATCACTAACACCATATTCGTCATAAGCCTCGCAAAAGAGGCGAGGGAACCTTCACTTTTACTTTTTAGAGTTCTTTCACGTGGTCAACTTGAACATGAGGCTCTTTATAATTACAGAGCTTTTGGTTATATTAATCTCTCTTCCCATCTCAGGCAGTCGACTACATTAATAATAATATTTTGGTTTATGTGTTTGATAAAGGCGTTATCTTGAAGCGTTAACGCCCTGACTCACGTTTATGTCTCACTTGGATATGTTTCATAAATGCTATATCAAGTCTTAATAATGTTTTTTAACAACACCATCGCTTATACAAGTAAGTCTGAGGGCTGAAAGGAATCTCTGGAAAACACCAAACTAGCGTGACCTTTACAGTTTTGCAAACAGGGAAGGCTGTGGGTGAAATGACGTCAGCCGTCTATAGTTCCTATAGCTGAAAATGCCACGCTAGTTGTGTGTTTTGGAGTTTCCCTTACAGCTCGCAGATTTACTACTACAAGTGGCGATGGTTTTTAAATAGTATTGCAACACTCTTATTTTAACATAAAATCTATAATCATGAGCTCGCATACCTGTTACACAAGGGCCCAACAAATGCGTTAGCAAATAGCTGGACTATAGCTTTGGAAGACAATAACCACCCGACTCTTCCGTTTTCATTGAGTGCTACTGTAGAAAGAGAAAAGCCTCGGTCATGCATTGGCGTTATGTTTAAACTATGAGTATCATTGCTAAGGTTGTAGCCAGAGTTGTAGTGGTTGACGTCCGTTTGTAGAGTGCTGATGTCGCTCGTTGCGTTGTGGTTGCTGTTGTCGAACTCTTCTCTGTCAAGGTTGAGCAATAACGTTGGTATAATGGGGACTGTTGATAGAAAATGCCTTAGATTTTAAGTGTGATCATTTTGGAAAGGAATAACTGATGGTATTTAGCAACGGAAAATACAACAGCGACATTGAACAATTTATTTCAAATGAAAATATTTTCATTTTTGTTATAGAAATGTTCTTCATATTAAAAATGTCATTCGCAGAACAAAAGAGAAAGTTAAAATATTACGGAAATAATTTATTTTTAATTTTATTTTAACCTCACTGAATTTCACTCAAATGTTTGAGTTGAGCTACTAGTGATACGGTTATCTCAATAAAGCTGCAGAAAGTTAGTAATGTAGTAAACATAAAGTTGCAGGAAACTGATAATGAAGTTTGTCAAAGTTATAGAAAGTTGATAAATTATAACTGTATCAACTGATGTCATTTTATATTTGCAAACAATTGATAAAGTACTCACTACAGTTGCTGAAGGCTAAAGATCTGATCATTATAAAATTGCAGAAAGCTTACAATAGGATTACTCTAAAGTTGCTTATAGTGTAATCACTGCTGTTGAGGAAAGTGCTAAATGACGTCATACAAATGAGCAGAATGTTGATAACATTTTTCACTACACGGTTTACCTTTATATAATGAGCTCTGGTTTAATTCTTTCCGCACGTTTCAATGCACCATGTGCCGTGCCGATTGCGACCGCGTACGTTTGGCTGCATAGTGCATCACTCTCTTGTGTGCATGTCTATGTTAGGCATGTGTCATATCTTTGTGAGTGCATGTCTATTTCAGTCATATCTCATACCTTTGTGTGCATGTCTATGTTAGGCATGTGTCATATCTTTGTGTGTGCATGTCTATGTTAGGCATGTGTCATATCGTTGTGAGTGCATGTCTATTTCAGTCATATCTCATATCTTTGTGTGCATGTCTATGTTAGTTATGTGTCATAACTTTGCGTGTATGTCTGTGTTAGTCATATTTCATATCTTGATGTGTGTCAGTGTTAGTCATGCCTCGTATCGCTGTGTGCATGTCTGTATTAGTCACATCTCATATCTTTGTGTGTGCATGTCTGTGTTGGGCATGTGTCATATCTTTGTGAGTGCATGTCTATTTCAGTCATATCTCATACCTTTGTGTGCATGTCTATGTTAGGCATGTGTCATATCTTTGTGTGTGCATGTCTATGTTAGGCATGTGTCATATCTTTGTGAGTGCATGTCTATTTCAGTCATATCTCATATCTTTGTGTGCATGTCTATGTTAGTTATGTGTCATAACTTTGCGTGTATGTCTGTGTTAGTCATATTTCATATCTTGATGTGTGTCAGTGTTAGTCATGCCTCGTATCGCTGTGTGCATGTCTGTATTAGTCACATCTCATATCTTTGTGTGTGCATGTCTGTGTTCATATATTTGTGTGTGCATGTCTGTGTTAGTCACCTCTAGTGACTCGGGCAGATGGTGCTCGTAAACCTGGGAGGGCCGACCATCTAAGGGCAGAATCCCCCCTACAGAAAAGACAATCTGCTGCCTTGCAGAAAGATTGGGGACAATCAAAGACTAAGGAAAGCAAACCTGAATAAAATGCTGGCTGAAATCGCATGCACTGGGCCACTGGCGCAGAACACAGTGCAACGTTTTAGCGGGTGTTCGGTCAGAGTGGATCTGGCAGACTCTAATTGTGATGTTCTGGAGGCGATCAACACACTTAACCTGACAGCTGACTTCATGTGAGAGTCTGGATTCCGACTCTGATTGAGTCCTGATCGCAGAGAGAGAGAGAGAGAGACTATCAATTTGATTAGTGTAAATCCTCAAACCACATTCTTTTTACATGTGGTGTATCATCTTGGTATTGATCTAATTTCTTATTCAATTATATACAAATTCATATATAATATGTTATATGGTAGATATAAATATAAATATGTAGATTTATTCTTAAAAACATGATAAAATTGTGTCTCCGAAATCTGTTCCGTTGCATTGATAAAAAGCTTCCTCACGGAAAGAGTTATTGAATAATTGCATAATAATAATTGTTTAATTGTTATAACTAAATATAACGAAAAACTTTGTCAACAGACTAAGTTGGGAGTACTAAACACTTTGACACCTTGACTTTCTAATAAACACTATGTTAATGCTTTATTGTTTTATTGTCATTGTTTTTACACTGTGTTTGTATACTTATACTAATCGCGGTGTTTTTATTTTTTACCGTTTAATTGTATTACATTTTCCCACTTACCAACCGATGTCAGAAGAATATTATCCACCGTATTGGTCAGAAACACAATAGCAAGTACCACCCTATCAGAGTCCCTTGACCGAGCTCTCCATGGCTGTAGGGCATTTATCTTTCCTTGAAAACTCTCCCAGCGGTCGTTGATAACTTGTTTAATACGAGACATGTTTTCTTAAATATTGTCCCGGTAACTAGTCATCACAGACGAATGTGAAAATAAATAGAGCTGGTATAATCTGAAAACAGTAACAATGGTTGGTGAAATTTAAAACTTGGATTTTTAACATATTTTGTTAAAAATACATTTCTGTAAGGTAATGAAATAAATAAGAAATAATTTATACATAATAAAATATAGTAAAAAATGATAATAATAGTTGTATGTGTTTTTTTTATTTTCAGCAAATAAAAGTAGGCATCATTTAACTAAATACAATTTTAATAGTATGGTTTTTAATTACACAACTTCCGTATAACATTTCTTATGCGTCTTTAATTTGTATTTTGTTTTAATAGAAAAAAAAAAGAGTTCAATTTTTAAGAAAAATACATTTTTAAGCAAGTTTTTACCGATTACTAAATGAATTATAATATTCACTTACTTGGTCTCTCAAAAAGATCATGAAATTTAACACACTGTTCAATGAATAAATAAATAAATAAATAATTAAATGAAGTAGACTTATGTCCCAAAAACAGGTGTCTCTCTCTCAAGATTCCAACAGCTTGTGTCGTTTGGTCACGTGACAAACCTGTGTTCTGCGAATCTGCTACCCTGGGTAAATCAATCAGTGAAAACGACAGAAGTGCTTGTTGGGAGATGGGCAAGTTTCTGAGACGTGATGCTATTTGTGGCAGGAAACTTGTCAGATAGGGAAACAAAGTCGTTGAACGGTTGGACGAGCTTATTAGTTCTGTGAAAGGGCTCCAGAAAATTGCGCTGTCTCATTGCAGGTTCCATTTGTCATGGTTTGTTGCATGCCCAAATGAGGTGAACTTGTGAGCGTCAGTGAAAGACGATGTGGAAGGTAACTTGCTGGGCTGAAAGGTGTTCATCAAACTCTGCTCGATTGTTAAAGTTACCAGACGTCCGGATTTCACCATATATGTCCGGCTTTTTATGTGTGTGTCCTGAGTCTGGACATGCATAAAAGAGTTTATTTTATCTTCTTCAGCTTCTTCTTTCCTTCCTCATTTACCTTTTAGCGTTGAGAGAAAATATAATTTGCGGTCTTTTGCTCTTGTGTTGGTTTCTCTGCTGTTATATTTCCAAGTGTTTCTAATATTCCATTCGGTCTGGTGTTCTCGCATCGTTTATTGAAGGATCGCTGCTACCACCTTCGCCCGTCTTTCTATGCGTGTTTGGCAAAACAGCATAGTGACAATTAAAACAAAGATCGCAGTTTACAATTGCTGCATCATTAGTATCCTCATGTAAGGCAGTGAATTCTTGGACAACCTATGCAAAACAGGAGAGAAGGCTAAATCCATTCCATATGTGATGTCTACGCCGTAATCTTGGCATCACGTGGGAGAATAAAGTGACAAACGTGGAAGTCATGACTCGCACAGGTCTCCCGAACATCTACACGATGCTCAAAGTAGCTTACCCTGGCTTGACCACGTACACCGTATGAAAGATGGCCGCATAACGAAAGATATACTGAATGGACAACTAGCAGATGCAAAAGAAATAGGGGTGCCAAAAACTTCGATTTGCAGACGTGTGTAAACGTGACATGAAGACTCTGAACATAAACCCTGCTGCCTGGGAAGAAATAGCTGTAGACCACAATCTTTGGAAACGCACTCTAAAATTTCAACTCAAACAAGAAGCAGACAGATTCATAGAAAAAGAGAATACACCGCGAAAGAAAAGAAAAAAATAAAATCTGGGGCGCTGAAAAAGCCATACTCAACTATGACTGACGTAGGCTATTATTGAAGAATCGCTGTCTTGTGTTTTGATCTTTCTGCCTTATCACGTGGTCAAACCATTGTGTGTGTTTCTTCTTTATGTAATCAATAGCAGAATTTAATTCTAGCACTTTTGTAATTTCTTCATGTTTTATATCATCTCTCAGACTATTTCCTGCCATGCAGCTAGCACATTTAATTTCTACAGTGGTTATTATTCTTATTGTTCTTCAGTCCAAAGTCAAGGTCTGGCATCGGTAATACTACCATGGAAAGTAGGTAGGTAAAAAGATGGGAAGATAATTTCAAAGAATGAACGTGCCTCGGCTTTGCACAGTTCCAATGAATGACTGAAGATAGGGAGAGACAGAAGGTTGTCTAATTCTGTTAGTCGTGCCATAATTAACCCCAGGGTTATGGGATTAAGAAGAAGAAAAAAAATTCTTCTATTGTCATTTATTGACTTCTTCACGATATGAGTAATCGCACATAATACTATGACATGATACATGCTACATCACATTGAAATGTGTTTTATATTATTTTGTTCTTCCATCATCATTTCAGACGATTAGAGGCCACAGAGATGGGATTTCTCAGAAGAATGTTGAATGTTCCCTGGAAAGAAGCAATCAACATTTTTCGGACACATCATGAGAAGAGGAAAGTTGGAATACTTGGTTACAACTTGCAAAATAAAAGGAAAGAGAGATCGTGGACGACAAAGAGAGAAAATACTGGATAGCTTAGTGTCATGGCATGGAAAACAGTCAACAACAGAACTAATACGATGCACTGTAGATAGAAGATTGTGGAGGGACATGATCACCTACGCCAACCGGTATGGCACATGATGATGATGATGATCATCGTTTCTACTTCTTCCATCATTCCTACTTCTTTCATCACCATTCCTACTTCTTCCATCAACATTCCTACTTCTTTCATCACCATTCCTACTTCTTTCATCAACATTCCTACTTCTTTCATCACCATTCCTACTTCTTTCATCACCATTCCTACTTCTTTCATCAACATTCCTACTTCTTTCATCACCATTCCTACTTCTTTCATCAACATTCCTACTTCTTTCATCAACATTCCTGCTTCTTTCATCACCATTCCTACTTCTTTCATCACCATTCCTACTTCTTTCATCACCATTCCTACTTCTTTCATCAACATTCCTACTTCTTTCATCACCATTCCTACTTCTTTCATCAACATTCCTACTTCTTTCATCACCATTCCTACTTCTTTCATCAACATTCCTACTTCTTTCATCACCATTCCTACTTCTTTCATCAACATTCCTACTTCTTTCATCAACATTCCTACTTCTTTCATCAACATTCCTACTTCTTTCATCACCATTCCTACTTCTTTCATCAACATTCCTACTTCTTCCATCAACATTCCTACTTCTTCCATCAACATTCCTACTTCTTTCATCAACATTCCTACTTCTTTCATCAACATTCCTACTTCTTTCATCAACATTCCTACTTCTTTCATCAACATTCCTACTTCTTCCATCAACATTCCTACTTCTTCCATCAACATTCCTACTTCTTTCATCACCATTCCTACTTCTTTCATCAACATTCCTACTTCTTTCATCAACATTCCTACTTCTTTCATCAACATTCCTACTTCTTCCATCAACATTCCTACTTCTTTCATCAACATTCCTACTTCTTTCATCACCATTCCTACTTCTTCCATCACCATTCCTACTTCTTTCATCAACATTCCTACTTCTTCCATCAACATTCCTACTTCTTTCATCACCATTCCTACTTCTTTCATCAACATTCCTACTTCTTCCATCAACATTCCTACTTCTTTCATCACCATTCCTACATCTTTCATCACCATTCCTACTTCTTCCATCATTCCTACTTCTTCCATCAACATTCCTACTTCTTCCATCAACATTCCTACTTCTTTCATCACCATTCCTACTTCTTCCATTAACATTCCTACTTCTTTCGCACCATTCCTACTTCTTTCATCACCATTCCTACTTCTTCCATCACCATTCCTACTTCTTCCATCACCATTCCTACTTCTTCCATCATTCCTACTTCTTCCATCACCATTCCTACTTGTTCCATCATTCCTACTTCTTCCATCACCATTCCTACTTCTTTCATCATTCCTACTTCTTCCATCACCATTCCTACTTCTTCCATCATTCCTACTTCTTTCATCACCATTCCTACTTCTTCCATCACCATTCCTACTTCTTCCATCATTCCTACTTCTTTCATCACCATTCCTACTTCTTCCATCATTCCTACTTCTTCCATCATTCCTACTTCTTTCATCACCATTCCTACTTCTTCCATCAACATTCCTACTTCTTCCATCAACATTCCTACTTCTTCCATCACCATTCCTACTTCTTCCATCAACATTCCTACTTCTTTCATCAACATTCCTACTTCTTTCATCAACATTCCTACTTCATTCATCAACATTTCTACTTCTTTCATCAACATTCCTACTTCTTTCATCAACATTCCTACTTCTTTCATCACCATTCCTACTTCTTTCATCAACATTCCTACTTCTTTCATCAACATTCCTACTTCTTTCATCAACATTCCTACTTCTTCCATCAACATTCCTACTTCTTTCATCACCATTCCTACTTCTTTCATCACCATTCCTACTTCTTCCATCATTCCTACTTCTTCCATCAACATTCCTACTTCTTCCATCAACATTCCTACTTCTTTCATCGCCATTCCTACTTCTTCCATTAACATTCCTACTTCTTTCGCACCATTCCTACTTCTTTCATCACCATTCCTACTTCTTCCATCACCATTCCTACTTCTTCCATCACCATTCCTACTTCTTCCATCATTCCTACTTCTTCCATCACCATTCCTACTTCTTCCATCATTCCTACTTCTTCCATCACCATTCCTACTTCTTTCATCATTCCTACTTCTTCCATCACCATTCCTACTTCTTCCATCATTCCTACTTCTTTCATCACCATTCCTACTTCTTCCATCACCATTCCTACTTCTTCCATCATTCCTACTTCTTTCATCACCATTCCTACTTCTTCCATCATTCCTACTTCTTCCATCATTCCTACTTCTTTCATCACCATTCCTACTTCTTCCATCAACATTCCTACTTCTTCCATCAACATTCCTACTTCTTCCATCACCATTCCTACTTCTTCCATCAACATTCCTACTTCTTTCATCAACATTCCTACTTCTTTCATCAACATTCCTACTTCATTCATCAACATTTCTACTTCTTTCATCAACATTCCTACTTCTTTCATCAACATTCCTACTTCTTTCATCACCATTCCTACTTCTTTCATCAACATTCCTACTTCTTTCATCAACATTCCTACTTCTTTCATCAACATTCCTACTTCTTTCATCACCATTCCTACTTCTTGTTCCAACAACATTCCTACTTCTTCCATCACCATTCCTACTTCTTCCATCAACATTCCTACTTCTTTCATCACCATTCCTACTTCTTTCATCAACATTCCTACTTCTTCCATCAACATTCCTACTTCTTTCATCACCATTCCTACTTCTTTCATCACCATTCCTACTTTTTCCATACCATTCCTACTTTTCTTCCATCAACATTCCTACTTCTTTCATCAACATTCCTACTTCTTTCATCAACATTCCTACTTCTTTCATCACCATTCCTACTTCTTTCATCACCATTCCTACTTCTTCCATCAACATTCCTACTTCTTTCATCAAAATTCCTACTTCTTAAATTAATATTCCTACCATGAATTGCCACCTCACCCTATCTCTTGCCTTGATGGTACACGATGTCACTGGTTCTTTCGTCCATCTCTTTATATTGACAGTCCATTTTAGTCTTTGTATAACTGTACCTTCTTTACCCTACATTTGTATTTTTCAAGATTACTCTTACTAAGGCACTAAGGTATTGTATATCTTGAAGTGTCCAAAATTGTATTTTTCGAATTGCCTAAATAGTTCATTCTTTTCAACGGTTTTAACACTCCATTTACTGCTTTCTTCTCTGCACATTCAAATTTCCCATTTCTTTTACAAATCCACATCTAAATGGTTTTGCTCTACTTTTCAGTTTTCTTATTTAATGTCCCTGTTTTTGCACATTACATGAATATTGTGTAGATATAATAATTTGTCATTCTGAATTCAAATTCTGATGTTATCTGCGTCAATGTGTAAATGTACCAGACAAGTGTAAGTTCTTCTTTAAAATCTATAACTGTCAGACGAACGATAGTCAAAGAATATAAGTCTCTGTGAGGTTCCTGCTTATCAAAAAGAGACCCACTTACTAAGGAACAATTTTTTTAGAACAATATTTCTGATGTAACACACGCATTTCAAATGCCACGAAGAAGACATGGCATAATACCAGCAAGGCAGTGAAATTTTGATTACTGAGGGCATGCGTCTTTCCAATAGCAAAATATGGCTGTGAATCATGGACAATCCTGCAAACAATACAAGTTGAAAATTAATTCCAAACGAAATGTTACAGAAAAATCGTTAGGATACGGCGGATAACGAAAATGAGCAGTGGAGACATATTAACAGATCTAAGCATTGAAAAGAATTGGGTTATACACAACTTACAGAGGAAATTAAAATACTACGGCCATATCAAAATACGTAGAGAGCTGGAAAGAACAATTATGGAGGGCGTGGTTCAGGAAGACGAGACAGGGGCAGACAAGAAGTGGTTTCAAGACATTAAAAAGACCTTGAACACAACAAGAGAAGAAGCGGGAGATCTGACTAGAAGTAGAGATTCCTTCCGACCAGTTCTGAGTAGTGCAACGTTCTGCAAAGGACATGCGACCCGATGTTTCGTGATGATCTTATGAACACAAATAAGAATAAAATGTCATAAATTGTGAGTTTTGCTAATAAGTTATAAGTTAACACATGAATATTCGTGATTGATGTCTTAGTTGTCTTGTTCGCGTCAGGAAAATCATTTGTGTATGGTTCTTTTATGACACAAGCACACTGGTCAGAATAATTAAAATCTGAAATTCTTATAACATCGGTAGTTAAGAATTGAATATATCGAATCACACCGGAAGGAGTCCGGTTAGTCAATCTGTTGAAGTGAATGTGCTTTAATGTGTATTGCTGCTCTAAAGATGATGATAACGGTGATGAAAAGAAGATGATGTCGTTGCAATTTTACAAAGATAATAAATGAGACAAAAAACTCAATATTGTTACTTTATACACGCCTTCTGCAGGAAATATAAACACAATAAACAACAGAAAAATAAACGTAAAAACTCTAAAATGGAATTTACAATCTGAGTTAATTATAAAACTAATTATAATGTAACAAAATGGAAACACTTTTTAAAATGATATGTATTTTAGGGCCCTCCAGTGCAAAATAATTGTCTGAGGGAGGATTTCCCTTGGGGCATTGAGTCATGTACTGTTGCAAATGATCTAGAGAACACATACAACAGGGTATTCTTTGATTTCTTGATGACTCAGCTGCACGTTCTCATTATCAGTCCAGTCGTAATTAAATGGATTTCAGCGGAAAGTCGTCTTTAAATGCAGTACGTGGACTAATATCCTACAACATATATCCAGGCCTACCACAGAATCATCTCAGTCTACAGTGAATGTTAATGTCTACACTGAGAATCACAGATGAGAGCCGACTATTGATCTGAGGAGGACACTTTCCAACGCTGATGATGTTTTGGTGTACCGCCATGACATATATAGGGAGCAGGTGGCTGGGGATCTCCAGACTGAACTTCACTGACTGAGTCTTTGGATGCTGTGAGGCAGGGGCGTTGGTAAACCCGGCTAGGGCAGGCGTAACTTGGATCTCCCTAAACAACAGTAATTTCAACACACCAACACCGGTAGTAAGCATATGCTCAGAGGGTGATGCGAGGATCCACACAATACGGCATGTGGGAATACAGTTTGATCCAAGTTTTGCTTTCACGAAGTACATATACCAGGTGTTAACGAAGATCAGAAAGGGCATTGGGATGACGTCATGGGACGCACCAAGATGGAAGTTCGTCCGAGTTCTAGCCGTGGTGTATACAATGCTGATCTTGAACATCGCGCTGTCTGTTGTCACAGCGAGTTGGCGGATTGTTAGAATTGTAACCACGGGTTTGAAATAATTGTTTGTGCACATTTCGTTAACCACCGCTGTAGATCAAGTCTTTGTTCTGCTGGCTTTGTTTGCGACATTGGAAGCTAATGACCTAACTGCCTAACTTGTGTAGACGGTTGGTTCGGGGCAAATTGTGCGTTGCAGTGTCACTGCTAAAATCGCTCAGTTTGTGACAGGGCTACAGGGACATGGACAAACGGTGACAGTTGTCGGCGAGAGCCTTTCGGACCCCAGTGTCAGTACTTTGATCTAGTTTGCAAATACGCCTAGGGATCTGGACCTACAGATCCGGACAGTTTCATGGTCTAATCAACATGTTACGGATTGAAGGGGCGATAGTTGCAAATATCTGCTCCATCTACATTGGCGGGGGTCGGAATGTGGCTCTCAAACAGAACGCAAACCAGACCGACACAATTAATGCTTGATATACAGTGGACGGATGTGGACCAGAGGCCGCAGTTAATGGCAAAACAAAGACCAATCTTTATGACAATGACTGCACACACACACACAATTGAGAAGTGGAACCAATTCTGTTTACTGGTATCTGAACTTTGACACGTCCCAGAAGACTCACACCATTCGAATTTATCATCGAGCTAGCACTATGATTCGGGTAAAGAATGACACTCCAAAGGCTTTCTCTGACAGTGGCGGTGTAGTGTTCCAGTATAATGATATATCATACCCAAATATTTCTGTGAACACTATTGTAGTCACCATACATGCGATAATGGCACACAGTAAGTTTGAGTTCTCACCGACCTTTTCGCAGGACGAGAGTGCACTGACGGTGTGTGAGGTGCAAACATTTACAGTCACCTATTGTCTGGACGGGCATTCTTGGTCGTTTTGTACAGTGTGTGGTGGGAGTAGCAAAGGCTGCACTGTCATCATCGGTACGTGTCACGGCAACTGTTCACATGGGATCTATGGACACGACTGCTCCGGGTCTTGTCTTAGTGTCAGTTCTTTACGTGAGGAAAATCCAGAAAATGCCAACATTGCAAACATCCTGGCTATACCTACTTGTCCTGATGGAAATTTTGGCTACAGTGCGAACAGACGTGTTCTGATGGCTGTGACATCATATGTGACACAGAAAGAGCAGACTGTACGCGCAAGGAAGCATACTACGGGCCAGACTGCACTCTCAAATGTCCTGACGACTGTTTCAACGACACCTGTGAACAGTCAACCGGGATCTGTTCATGGAAGGGAACGTTCTACGGGTCAGACTGCACTCTCAAATCTCCGTACAACTGTTTGGACGATATCTGTTAACAGTTCATGGGGGCCGGCGTCTCGTATGTCGATGATTCCCACGTTAAGAAGAGTCTGCCGACTACAACAAACCCAAGCATATGGATACCTTAATGTGTACTGGATATTTTCTTTCTGTGCTGGACATGGTTCATTTCTTGGTGTGTTTCATTGCTAGCCAAGGCTCATATCTTGGCTGTGTGTGTGTGTGTGTGTGTGTGTGTGTGCTGGCCATGGCTCATATCTTGGTGTGTGTCATGTTAGTCATATCTCATATCTTGGAGTGTCTGTGCTAATCATGTCTTATATCTTTAAGTGTGTATGTGTTTAGTCATATCTCATATCTTAGTGTGTATCTATGTTAGTCATGTGTCATATCTTTGTGTGTGCATGTTTGGGCTAGTGATATGTTATATCTCTGTGTGTATGTTTATGTTAGTCATATCTCATATCTTTATGTGTGCATGTCTGTGTATGTCACATCTCATATCCTTGTGTTTGCCTGGCTATGCTAGTCACATCTCATACCATTGTGTGTGCCGATCTATGTTGGTCATATCTCATATCTTTATGTGCATGTTTATGTTTGTCATGTGTCATATATCTTGATGTATGTCAGTGTTAGTCATGCCTCGTATCGCCATGTGCATGTCTGTGTTTTTCACATCTCATATCTTTGTGTGTGCATGTCTGTGTTGTCACCTCTAGTGACTCGGGCAGATGGTGCTCGTAAACCTGGGAGGGCCGACCATCTAAGGGCAGAATCCCCCTACAGAAAAGATCACCTGCTGCCTTGCAGGAAGATTGGGGACAATCAAAGGCTAGGGAAAGCAAACCTAAATAAAATGCTGGCTGAAATCGGATGCACTGGGCCACTGGCGCAGAACACAGTGCAACGTTTTTAACGGGTGTTCAATCAGAGTGGATCTGGCAGACTCTAATTGTGATGTTCTGTTTGTAACACACCTAACCTGACAGCTGAGTTCATGTGAGGAGCTGGAATCCTACTCTGATTGGGTCATGATCGCAGAGAGAGAGAGAGAGAGAGAGAGAGAGAGAGAAAGGGCATGTCAGTACTGTGGGTAATGGCAGAGTGTGGACTTGTTCTTCTTATCTTGTTCTTCTATAACAAGTACTGGTGGATTCTGCCATTGAGTATGTACTGGTGATTTAGCTCTAGGTGGCACACATATTGAACGACAGGAACGATCGTAAAATGAGGCAATGCACATCATACTTGTTTGCAAGCATGAAAAAATATCATGCAGTATTTGTATATTTTCAGTGCTACTGAACAACATCCACTACACATGACATCAGACTCAAAAGAGGAGAATCATGAATGGTGCGGACTGAGGACATTATTCAACAGATTTGTCTATTAGAGACATTGAAACCTGGGACAAGTGAATACATGTACAAGTAGAGTGCTCATCCTTTTCGTTCTGCATCATTTTGAACAGAGAATGAAGGTAACAAAGCCTTGTGGAGGCAGATGTACAAACCTTAATTCACCTTAAATTTATGAGAAGGTGAGGCAATTATTTACGCTGATGTGTATGTTATTCGGTTTACACAAAACTCATGGGCTTTCATAGACCAGGTAAAAGGAAGAACAGTAAAGGATTATAGCGATGTTTTTGCTGTAGCTAGAGGTAGTTTTCCTCTCGAATAGCGGGCAAGAAACAACAGACACTGTTGTACTGGCGCACGTAGAGCCTTTGACAGCTTAAAATGTAAAAAATAGGGCAAAAATAACTTTTGCTTGGGCAAAATTGTCAACCAAATCAACCTACACCGATGGATCCCAGGCCCATGATATGGAGTTCGTGAGCGTGGCGCCTCGGAATTTCCTCGACATTTCAAAAGCAACATCGGAGCACCTATGGATCCGTTCGGAAGGTAGTGATGATAATTATAACATAAAATAGCATATTAACAGGTGCCTCATTTTATTACTGAATGTATGGAAACCAGTATTTGTCTCATCATCATCGTGTGCCTTCTCCGCAACGAAGGTTTGCTACCATGGAGCGCCATTCTGCTCTGTCTCTTTCTTTTGATGGTGCAGGTTATCATAGGCTGATTTGTCCATCTTTTGATGTTACTCGTCCATGTTAGTCTTGGTCTGCCTCTGCCTCTTTAACCAGTAGTATTTGACTACTAAACATAAACGCAATACATAAAAAACAAATGTAACGTTTGGTATATGTTAAAAATTGTATGTTTATTGTAGAATTAAAATAACATTTAGACTTATAGTCTCTCATAGTCTGAAAGATGAATTTCACTTAAGTACTGCATTCAGCAGTGTTTTTTAGAACGGATAGTTCCACTTGAGTGAATAGCGAAAACCTATTGGAGCTAGCTTGCCGGAGTCATGCCAGGTAAGCTTGAAACAGGCACAAAGAGGTTACGTGTCACAGAACTGATTGCCAGGAAGCTAGTTTTACTATTGATTTGTTCTATATCCAACGTTTCAGCTTGTCTGTTGCAGCTTTATCTATGGAGAAACTTGACTTTATTGCTGCCTTCATTAAAACTGTCATTGTGTGAGTCTGATATCCAACAAGGACGAAGAACGGGAAAATGCTGCTTCTATTAACATAAATTTAACGTGATCTCATTGAAAAGAAAAATCATTATGCTGATAAACTATACTATAGTACATATTTTTGCTTGTATAAAGATTATATATATATAGTGTGTGTCTATATAATTGTATATGTGTATGTGTATATTTATTTTGCATGTGTATATATTCACGTACACACGTACATATATGTACAGTGTTTTTTCCCCTCAAATTAAGTTTGTTGGAACTGCATCACTACTATTTAAAGAATCATATTACACCAGACCTCTGCAGTCCTTGTGTTATTAAATTACAAAGGATATTATTTTTTTTACAAATCAAATTATGATTATTTGACATGTATCAAATGATAATTAAAAAAAAACAAACGCAGTAAGTGAATTTTGCAGATCACTGACAATTATAGCCCTGGCAGTTTACCGGAACGTGTTCTTGACAGCATTTCCGGCTAAAAAAATAAAGGTCCTGCATATAAACGGTATGTTCTTGTTTATCAATGTTAGCATTTAGTGAGCCATCTTTTAATATTTATTTTTGAATACAGGAGTCTTGTTATTTGAGGCACGCACAGAGAGAAAGAGATTGTGAGTCATGAGCTTAGGTGACGTTTAACAAGTTGCCCAGTTAGTAACGTCTTTGTGAATAGTATTTTTGATGTAACTAATGATTACTTATACCAATTTATATGAAGAAAAATTCACAACTGTGAAAGGAACCCACAATTTTACTTTATTTTAAAAAGCCAAATTTAATTATTTTCACTTAAACAACGTGTCGTTGTCTCTTCATTGATACGAATAGTTACACATTCGAAATAAGAAAAGCCATCGCTTAATTGGACGTTTCAATAGGCAAAACGGTGTAGCTAGTGAATTGCTACGCTATATAGGAAGATAACTCTCAACCAGTAAAAGGATGATAATTAGCGCACGTGCACTGGGGTTTGCTGCATAATCACCAGGAACGTTCATACAGAGACGTTACGGCCTCTCCAGGATGTCTAGCATGTCATTGTGACGGATTTTGAGAAACGATGTATGTCAGTGTACCAGATCTTGGGTTTGAGAGAGTTAAACAATGTACCAGGAGAGTGGGAGTTAATAGAGTTAATAGGGGAATGACCGGAAGATGTCAAATTATTCCGTCACGTCGAACACTGGTCAGTTTTGAAGGATATTACGAGATCGTGAGATTAGGCTAAAGTCACGTGACCAAAGTTGGCGAGCCAAATTAGAGAGCTGAAACAGTCACCTTTCCACCAGTACCTCGACTCGACCTTACAAGCCGTAGGTTTAGATCCGGAATTGCGCTTGCGGAATAAAGGAATAGAGAACGGCTGACGCCAGGATTGGAAGGGTAGATAGCTAGAATTGAAGTAGAAATCATCGCCAACAAAGTAGAAGCATGAAGCTAGATAGGCATAGACAAATCTTGAACCTTGGGTCTATCCTGGACAGTTTAATAGGAAATAGAAGTTATATTAGAGAGAGACAGTTAGCTACAACAGAGTAGCAGCTGTGATTTAAATATTCCACCTGTTGTAGTACTGATTAGTGGAGCCAGTATCTAGAAATCTCAATTGGAGTTGTTATATGGCTGTCAACGACCTTTTGTTCAAGTCTGTGACGTCTATATTAGAATTCTAGGAGACGTGTTCTGTGTGGATAGATCCGACCTTCAGTCACTACAGACAGATGACCATCGGAAAAAAGCTCTCTAGGATATCATCATTTATCAACAGAGCCATCTAGAGGAGATATCCATATTTTGTTACATGGAATGTATATCCACGTGACTGAGTATCGTGTTTAATAAGTCATTGGTGTCTTGTTTCCATTATCTTCTACGTCGTCTCCTTCTCCACTTTAAAAAAAAACTATTCAATTATGTCGTTGGTCTTTGAAAAATATATGAATTTATACTGTTTTGGACATACACAGTAAGGTGTGGAAGGAACTCTTGCTCGTCTCCAATACACAGTAAGGTGTGGAAGGAACTCTTGCTCGTCTCCAATTATTGTTCTTTTTCCTTTCATTCTTGTTCTTCTTTCCTTCGTTCTTTCCTTCGTTCTTTCTTTCTTTCTTTCATTCTTTTTTCTTTTTATGTTACTAATTCACTAATCAACAATCTTATACGAAATTGTTGGGTTTTTGTGTCTATCCAAAATGAAAAAACAACACCAGTAACAAGAGTTTTTTTTTACATTTTAACTGATTTCGGACTTGCCTTTTGCAACAAATAAAAGGTATACAGGTATCGTTGGGTTTTCTGGCATTTGTTTCATCATTAAGCAGAACACAGCTTTTATTCATACATTACTACAGTGCAAAATATCATGGTTTATCTATCACAAAAACACATAGAAATAAAAATAAAACGGACTGAACTAGGAATATACGACTTTATGTTTATTTTTAGAATTGTTGTTCTGAATAAAAAGGTATTGACATGGTAAATAGATAACCTTTATGTATGTAATGTATCGTGTCACACAGAAGCTGCGTATCAAATAAACAACTTTCTTGTTCAGTTGGATATAATCATCATCATCAAGTACAGGGCCTACTGGCGTAGGTGATCATGTCTCTCCACAATTTTCGATCTCGGCAGCTATTTATCATTTCTGTTGTTGACCTTCTGCCAAGCCATTCTCTAATCTGTCTGTTATTTTTTCTCTTTGCTTCCCTCTATCTCTTCGTCCCTCAATTGTTCCAGTTGTTACAATATATTCCAGTTGTTCTCTTCTCATTACATGGCCAAACAATGATGATTGATGATTGGATATAATACAAAATAAAAAATAAAACATAGATAAAAGTGTCACGAGAATTATATAAGAGGCACGACATTTCAAATGTGTACAGTATAAACAACAACAACAACAACAACAACATATGTTTCATGTTTTATGTAATATTCTAGAAACGCCGTAGATGGCATAATGCATAGATAAATAAGTATATACAGACTAAGTGTATCCTATACAAAAAGTTGCATGGGGGGGGGGGGGCGGTGGTGTGAGGGGGAGATGGCCAGTGAATATAATTCTTCCTTGAGATGGAAGGCATGATGGGGCACGCCTTTTTGTTTTCATCCGAAAGTGACATTTTAGTTGCAATCTTAGACATGTTCCTTCATTGAAGTTTGGATAAAGATGTCCTACACGTAGAACATTCTTCTCATTCTTAAATGTATATTTTTTAAGTGGTTTCAATCTGTGACATCACAAACAAAACATTAATTTTGGAGTCAAAGTCAATATTTATATATGATGATATTCTAGTAGTTAATAAGTAAGTAAAGGTAAAGTTGGCCAAGTGGTGTATAGGGAATATGGTGTTAGTGACCATAACTTTTACAGACTTTGATTGAGCATATGATTTTTTGGGGGTAATGTGGTCAGCATTACACCAATTCCGCTTTACTTTCCCATTTTAAAAAATGTCGGTACCCATTTAATTAAGGCTGGTTGAATCTGGAAGCCGTCGATCAGCATCGAACCCAACCTCTTGTCCTTTTTGTAGTCCAGTTCACTAACCACTGAGCTATCGCGGCTCCCCAGTTCACTAACCACTGAGCTATCGCGGCTCCCCAGTTCACTAACCACTGAGCTATCGCGGCTCCCCAGTTCACTAACCACTGAGCTATCGCGGCTCCCCAGTTCACTAACCACTGAGCTATCGCGGCTCCCCAGTTCACTAACCACTGAGCTATCGCGGCTCCCCAGTTCACTAACCACTGAGCTATCGCGGCTCCCCAGTTCACTAACCACTGAGCTATCGCGGCTCCCCAGTTCACTAACCACTGAGCTATCGCGGCTCCCCAGTTCACTAACCACTGAGCTATCGCGGCTCCCCAGTTCACTAACCACTGAGCTATCGCGGCTCCCCAGTTCACTAACCACTGAGCTATCGCGGCTCCCCAGTTCACTAACCACTGAGCTATCGCGGCTCCCCAGTTCACTAACCACTGAGCTATCGCGGCTCCCCAGTTCACTAACCACTGAGCTATCGCGGCTCCCCAGTTCACTAACCACTGAGCTATCGCGGCTCCCCAGTTCACTAACCACTGAGCTATCGCGGCTCCCCAGTTCACTAACCACTGAGCTATCGCGGCTCCCCAGTTCACTAACCACTGAGCTATCGCGGCTCCCCAGTTCACTAACCACTGAGCTATCGCGGCTCCCCAGTTCACTAACCACTGAGCTAATGCGAATTAACGTTCACCATACAATGATTTGTTTAAAAAAGTAAATCTGAGAGTTTCAGGACGGATGCAATATTTATTTATTAACCACATTTTTGTGTGTGGTAACATTAATATACGACTCTAATAATCACTTTGAATGAATAATAGATCAAGCATGTGTATGTTATCTTCTAGAAAAGACGCAAATGAGAAAATCAACAAAAGTATCATCAACAAACAACTTGTGCGGAAGTGGTTGGTAAACCGATCTACTGTGGACAAGATTAATCAGTTTCATCGACCGACCGGATTTGTTGACTGCCTGGGCGATTTTTTCCCCCTTATTTTTCCTTAACGAAGTTTCATCCTTTCAAGCTCAACCATGTCTTCCAGGTTTTATACCAGACTGGACTTGCCATTACAAAAAATTGTAATCAAAATATAGTTTTATTAAATGTTTTTTTTTTAGCAGATTGGTTTGTAGTATAAGCCCATATATGACACATATTTTTCCCCTGAGAAATTAAAGGCGGTTAGACGTACCAAGCTTCTTGTTATCGACATTTTAGTTATCTGCACAATCAACTTTGCTAGTTTAAGAGATAGTAAAGTAAGTAAAGTACCCCCGTCACGCCAAGTGGCGGCGTATAGGGAATGGTGTTGGTGACCCGTCACGCCAAGTGGCGGCGTATAGGGAATATGGTGTTGGTGACCATACATTTTACAGACCTTCGGCACATGATTTTTGGGGTATTGTGGTCGGTATTACACCCGAGCCGCTTTACTTCCCAGAAAAAAATCCGGTACCCATTTAAGGCTTGGTGAACCCGGAAGCCGTCGCTTGGGATCGAACCCTACCCCTTGTCCTTTGTAGTCCAGTTAACAAACCACTGAGCTATCGCGGCTTAGTTTAAGAGATATTATTTGTATTTTGTTTCTTGTAGTTTAGATTTCGTTTGATTAGAAGAAGTTAAGGTAAAGTTTTGCTACCATCTCTGTTGTTAGAGATTGACAAATTTCACACCTTAAAGTGACAATTTTTGAATTATCCAAGTTCATAGATGGCTGTAGATAAAAAAAAAAGAAACTGAAGTCAACGGTCGCAACATGAACCCTCCTCGATACACGGATGACACAGTCTTAATAGCAGAGACGGAGAATGAATTACAAGAAATGATAGACATCATAGTAAAAGACAGCAACAAGAATGGTCTCAGTGTGAACAGTAATAAAATAGAAGTAATATCATATCGATGAAACAATCATCACCATCATGAAGCATAAAAATAAACGGGACCAATCTGAAACAAGTGCACAGCGTCAAATTCTTTGACACAATAATAATATCAGACGAGCGGTGCACCTCTTAAATAAAAAGCAGAATAGCTCAGGCCAAAATAGCATTTCAGAAAATGAATTACGTCTTGTGCAACTAGTTTATGTCAAATGAAGTGAGAAAGAAAGTTCATATAAAGCCAATTCTGACCTATGGAAGTGAATCATGGACAGTAGATAAACAAATTTAAGACGATTAGAGGCCACAGGGATGGGATTTCTCAGAAGAACGTTGAAAGTTCCCTGGACAGCTAAAAGACCAACGAGGAAATTCTCAAAGAGGCCAACAAAAAAAGGGAGCTCCAAAGAAACATCAGAAAGAAACAATCAACATTTTTCGGGCACATCATGAGAAGAGGAAAGTTGGAATACTTGGTTACAACTGGAAAATTACAGGGAGAGAGAAATCACGGGCGAAAAAGAATGAAAACACAAGATTGCTTGGTGTCGTAGCACAAAAAACAGTTAAGAACAGAAATGATGCGAGAGTATAAAATTGTAGAAAGACATGACCACCACTACGCCAACCGGTATGGCACATGATGATGATGATAATGATAAGTTACCTCAATAACATGAACACGAGAATTCGTTACCCTGGAATATTAATTGTTATGTCTGGTCTTGCGTCACATATTGTAGGCATTCATAAATTATATCAGTAGTACGATTGAGCTCAATGTAACAGACACAATGCAACTTCGCTCGTAAATGTAACATTTCTAGAATTATAATTAAATTGTCACTTTGTTGGTAAAACAAGCATCTGAAAACATTACTGACCATATTAGAGAAAGGGAGCCGCGATAGCTCAGTTGTTAGTGAACTGGACTACAAAGGACAAGGGTAGGGTTCGATCCCAACCGACGGCTTTCGGGTTTACCCAGCCTTAAATGGGTACCGCATTTTTTTTTCTGGGAAAGTAAAGCAGCACGGGCGTAATACCGACCACATTACCCCAAAAATCATGTGCTGAAGGTCTGTAAAATGTAGGGTCACTAACACCATATTTCCCTATACGCCACTTGGCGTGACGGGGGTACTTTACTTTTTTTTTTGACATATAAGACAAAACATGCCACGGTAAATATGGGCACTAATACCATATTCCGTGTACGTCACACTCTAAGCATGACGATGTTTCTTTCATTCTTTATTTATTTGTATCTTTCTTTCTTTGTATCTTTCTTTCTTTGTAAACTTTCTGTATCTAAAAGATTGGGGAAGTAATGGGACATTATTCTCGATCAGAGATAATAAATCTATTGTCCTTTCGAGCCAAAGACGGCACGTAGGGCAGAACCACAATCTCAAAACAGAAACCTTGCGTGCCAAAGTGGCACATATTGCAGAGATCACTGCTCTAAAATATATGGTGCTGTTTCCATAACAATATTTTTTACAATGACAGCTTGTCAAGCCATCGATCAACCTCCTTAGTCGCCTCTTACGACATGCCTGGAAGGTCACAGTGTCACTATTCTTTACTTCCCTCATAATGAGGCCCCGGTAACACACAGGAAGAGATAATAAATGCAAGAGCAAAATAAAATTCGGCAAAGAACTTGATATAAATATCGCAGTACACAACTTCAGCATTGTATAGAAATAATATAGTCTGGCTTGTTGCTGTAAAGTAAAGTAAAGTACCCCCCGTCACGCCGAGTGGCGTATAGGGAAATATGGTGTTAGTGACCCTATATTTTACAGACCTTCAGCACATGATTTGTGGGGTAATGTGGTCGGTATTACGCCCGTGCTGCTTTTACTTTCCCAGAAAAAATCCGGTACCCATTTAAGGCTGGGTGAACCCGGAGCCGTCGGTTGGGATCGAACCCTACCCCTTGTCCGTAGTAGTCCAGTTCACTAACCACTGAGCTATCGCGGCTCCTACTAATTTTTAGGAATTAGTAAAACCCAGGTGTCCTCGCCAGGGTACGAACCCCGGTTGTTGCCGTGGTAAGCCAACCGCCTATCGATTGCGCTAACCGGACACCCGGCTTGTTGCTGTACCTTCCATAAATAACTCTGTCTTTACTGGAGAGCGTACACGTTACCAAGTGCATGCCCTTTAAATTTTAAGACTGGACTATTACAATATAGTTTATCTCTTTTAAAGTGTCCCATTTTGTTTTTGCACATGGAGAGTACATAATTTTTTCACATTTATATATTTCCATTTATTTTTAATGAGCTACAATTGAGCTATTGATTGTCTTAGTTTTTTGTTGTTGTTGTATCACCAACTTCTAGTGTCGTCTCTACCTTGGATCGCTATTTCACTGCTTCTTGCCTTAATGGTGCACGCTGTCACAGGTTTTTCGTGTATATCTGGATGTTTCCAAACACCTTTGACTTTGTTTGCCTCTGCATCGTCTGCCTTGTATTTTAAATCCAGATGACCTTCAAGAGATTATTGTTTCTTATTGTCTCTTTATGTTTCCAACCATTGTATTTGTCTTGGTCGAAATGTGTTAAATAGTTTTTTTTCATGTTCTGCTTTTAAAAAAAAAAATTTTTTTCTGTCCACTGAACTCTTCTCATTGTTCTATAAATCCACATTTCAAGGGCTTACATTTTCTTTTCCTTTATATTCACTTCAAACAATTCCTTTTTTAAAATCTGTCCTGCTGTTACTAAAGCAATGACCAAAACGTTCAATTTATCTGTTGTTATTTATCTGTTTACGTTAAAATGTTTAACACATCCTTCATTTCTTAGTGAACATGTAGCAGTAATGTAATTGTAAGTCATTCAACGCATTAACAATTGTCAGAAATTACAATATCAATGCATTAACAATTGTCAGAAATTACAATATCAATGCATTAACAATTGTCAGAAATTACAATATCAATGCATTAACAATTGTCAGAAATTACAATATCAATGCATTAACAATTATAAATAAACAATAATAAAAAAAAAGAAAACTATTGACTACCTTAGAGTACTACAATTAATTTTACAGAAGAATGTTGAGAATACCATGGATAGCTAAGAAACTTTATGAAAGGAAACAAAGGGAGAAAAAAGCTAATTTCCAAAATTATGAAGAAACAATCATCATTGTTTGGCGATGTAATAACAATGGAATAGCTGGGAAAATTTATGGACGAAGAGATAGAGAGAAGCAAAGAGAAAAGACACCAGATAGCTTAAGAGAATAGTTTGGCAGAACTTACACAACAGAAAAATGAACAAATAACAATAAAGACAGTAAAGTAAAAGTAAAGCTTCCCGTCACGCCAAGCGGCATATAGGAAATATGGTGTTTGAGACCATAATTTTTACTGTCATTCGACATATGATTTTTTTTTTTTTTTTTTGGGGGGGGGGTAACGTGGTCGGTATTACGCCCGTACCGCTTTACTTTCCCAGAAAAAATCCGGTGCTCACTTAAGGCTGGGTGAACCTGGAAGCCGTCGATCAGGATCGAACCCGACCTCTTGTCCTTTGTAGTCCAGTTCACTAACCACTGAGCTATCGCGGCTCCCAAATAAAGGCAGTAACAACAGATAAATAACTGTCGAGATCGAAAGTTATGGAGAGACATGATCTTCTACGCCAGCAGTCATGGTACTTGACGGTGATGGATCCATACACAATGATGGTTATACATCAATATACAAATCTGAATGGTTTGTCACTGACCTAATTATTTGTAGATGTTTGGGAAACATTGTGTGTGTTAGAGTCTGTTCACTTCGTGCCTAGCCAGACTTACTTTTTCTGTATCACATAAGGTGTAATGTACAATTTTAATTCAACAAAAATTGACAGACAATTATTTTGGTGTGGACATGTTGACCACACAATGACATGTACCCGTACACTTGTTTTTTAATCTACTGTAAATCAGTTTATAATAGCTTTCTTCTATCTTCTTCTTCTATCTTCTTCTATCTTCTTCTATCTTCTTCTTCTGCTGTTTCTTTTTCCCGTCCTCATTTACCTTTCAGCATTGAGGTGCGATATAATTTGGTGTCTTTTGCTCTTCTGTTGGTCTCTGCCGCTGTTATGTTTTCTAGTATTTTTAATATTCCATCAATCCATCCCTTTCGCGTAGACCCTTGAGACTGACATTCTTGTAATGTTTGTTGAAGGCTCGCTGTGTTGAGTTTTGATCTACCTGTCTTATCATGACCAAACCATTCCATCTATTTTTCTTTACATATTCAATGCGGAAACTACTCCTAGCTTTTTTCTCAGTTCTTCACTTCTGATAGCACCTTCAGCCTGTTTCCTGCCATTCGTCTAACACATTTTATATCGGTAATCGTTTTTTTGTGTCTTCTTGTTCTGAATATAGCGTCCAGGTGTGGCATTGACATCACAAGGTTGAGATGAAGATTGTGTTGCAGAGTGCCCGTTTTGCCTCTAGTGTTATTTTCTTGTCAGACAACACTGGCGATGGTGCTTGTTAACATAAAAAAAAGTAAAGTACCCCCGTCACGCCAAGTGGCGTATAGGGAAATATCGTGTTATTGACCCTATATTTTACAGACCTTCAGCACATGATTTTTGGGGTAATGTGGTCGGTATTACGCCCGTGCTGCTTTACTTTTCCAGAAAAAAATCCGGTACCATTTAAGGCCGGATGAACCCGAAAGCCGTCGGTTGGGATCGAACCCTACCCCTTGTCCGTGGTAGTCCAGTTCACTATGTTTGTTAACATGAGAACCATAAACTTAGAAACATCACGTGCTACAATAATTCAAAGTTTTTTCTTTGTTGAGTGATTTAGACATTGAACAAAAAGACAAAAGATAGAAAACATGTGTTTTAAATACAGATATAATGAGTCAATATGACATATATATATATATACATATATATATATATACATATATATATATATATATATATATATATATATATAAACATATATATATATATATATATATATATATATATATATATATATATATATATATATATATATATATATACAAAAACAGAATATATTACCATGTGATGTCTTCTTTACCGAAGAGATATAAACGTTACTTTAAACCTCCTCCAAAAATAAATAAATATGTAACTCAATAAGTAAGTGTATTAAATACGAATATTCTCATTTACAGATAAATATGTGATATCTCATGAACACGAGAACACGTTCACATTGAATTGTTAAAGTGTACAAATTTGTCAAAACTCCAGCAACAACTTGTAACTAAGCATATTTGTCAAAAATCCAGCAACAACTTTTAGCCAAGCAAATTTGTCAAAATTCCAGCAACAACTTTTAGCCAAACAAATTTGTCAAAATTCCAACAATAACTTTTAACCAACCAAATTTGTCAAAATTTCAGCAACAATTTTTAACCAAGCAAATTTGTCAAAATTCCAACAACAACTTTTAGCCAAGAAAATTTGTCAAAATTCCAACAATAACTTTTAACCAACCAAATTTGTCAAAATTTCAGCAACAATTTTTAACCAAGCAAATTTGTCAAATTTCAGCAACAATTTTAACCAAGCAAATTTGTCAAAATTCCGGCAACAACTTTTAACCAGACAAATTTATCAAAATTCCAGCAACAACTTTTAGCCAAGCAAATTTATCAAAATTCCAGCAACAACTTTTAGCCAAGCAAATTTGTCAAAATTCCAGCAACAACTTTTAACCTAGCAAACTTGTCAAAATTCCAGCAACAACTTTTAACCAAGCAAATTTGTCAAAATTCCAGCAACAACCTCTGCTATGTTTTTACCCAAATCGATCCAAGTGGACTTCTGCTCCTGTTTAACTTCTTCATAACTTCTCCTGATATTCTCCATTTCTGCTTCTCTTGCTCGAAGCATTTCCTCCGCCCGAAGTCGTTGTATCTCCATTTGACGTTGATAATCTTCCATCTTTCTGTTATTTTCTTCCACCAATTTTTTTGCCACCTCTTGTTCCCTTTCAGCTTGTAGCCTCCTCTGTTGGTCTACATTTACCTCTTCATGTTGCTGTTCACTCTTTTCTGCCCTGTCCTTCACGCTCTCTCTTCTTTGTCTCTCTTGGACTTTGTTAGTTTGTTCAGTTTCTTTAACTGTTGCATTTCCTTGACGCCTGAGATTACCTTCTCTTATATTTCTTGCTCCTAAATTACTGTCGTTCGTCGCCGATTTCGGTTTCTTTTCCTCAAGCTGTTTTTTCTCTTCAATGGCCGCCTTAACCTCGCTTGTGTCCGTATTAACACGCTTCTTCAGCTGCTGAACTAAAGTTACCGCTGCACGAAATGAATGTTTACCTGCATTTTGTTTCATAATATCCTTTTCTAACGCGTCTGCCCTAGTCCGCAATGTCTTTAATAAAACCTCAGCTTCTTCGAGATTGTTATAATCAATGCGTTCAGTCTGTTGTTTGATTAAACTACACTCAAGCAGGGATTCTTCGCTCAGTTCTGACTTTTGATGTTTCTTCAAGAGATCTTCTCGAGTCTGCTTGGCTTTGGCAAAGATATTGCTTGTAAAAAGCACGCCATTTCCTGACAACGTCTCTATCATTTTCAGTAATTTTCTCATTTGTTCTGTTTTAATTTTCTTATCACTTGTTTTATTGTCAAAAAGGATAACTCTTCCACTGCATTCATCAATCCACTTTTTTATATTTCCTTGTTGTCTCCCGCACCAATCTTGAAAGTTGATATCGCCTTCTTCTTCTCTAAATCTATCCCCGTATGTCATTAATAAAATGCCGTGGTGACGAATAAAATCTGAGCCAAGAATAGATTTCAACATTTCAACAGATTTGACATCTTCATTGGTTAAGCGTTCGCCATATTTAATTATCAACAGGATAGCATGATATCCGTTAGGATTGGCGGTGACAGCAGCAGCGGTTGCATCAATAACAAGTTTAGATCCTTCCTGAATGCTGATGTTGGTATCGCACATCCCAGGACCATCGACGACTTTCAGTTTCTTGCCCTCGAACTCGCCAAATTCAAACTGAGGCGTTTTTGTAATTGACTCAAAACTTGTTTTACTGATGAAAGCTTTATGTCCAACGATAGAGTTGCCTGTTGCACTTTTACCGGTGCCTGTTTTGCCAGCCAGCAGAATATGTAGACACTGTGATGGCATTGTTAACTGTTGAAGATCCAAATAAATTGTGATTAATTAGTCAGTTGACATGCTGTATTGTACACATAAATGACACACGAACGCATGTATTACAACAGCATAAGGAATAGTAAATATAATTAACACAAATGAAAGACAAATGGGTAAAAATCGACAAAGCATTGCAACTTGATGTAAACAACAACACAACTCATCGACATTGTAACGTCTCTTTTAAGGGCTGAGACAATGCAGAGGAATAATGGTCAACTCCTGTTCTTTGTCAAGTTCAGGCTTGCTTCTATCTCGTGAAACCTAAGCCGACTAGTCATTCGGATGATTTCCATCACGCTGGACTGACCCGTCGTTCAGCTAAGTCAATCAATTTTTTAAATATACTTTTATTGATATATTATTTACTTTCTTCTATCTCTACTCCATCCTACCTCCCCTCATGTAGCACATATATATCTCTCTCTTTTCTTATCCTACCATCTGACTTCTCCTCTCCTTCTATACTTTATCATCAGACATGTAGTTATAGTTAATTGTACTTCACCGCTTGTTGTCGTTGTCCTTTGTATTCTGAAGAAGGCCACAGGCCAAAACGTCAGTATTGTGTTGTGTTCCTTCCTTGTAAAGCTGTCACCATACCTTGGAGTGCTTATCACACCCCACTACTGGCTCCTTGCTACCAGCTTTACCGCAGCATTGCAATTATTTGCCTGTTCCATAGGGGAATAATGGTCGAGCGAACCTAGAAGTTGTGCGTCAACAATGCATCTCATCTAATTTTATTAATGCCTAATAACTGACATTTAGAACAAATAATTATAGAAATAAATAATGTCCAACCGGTGTCGAAATTGGTCGTAGGTCTTGTGAGTCATACATGTAAGAACGACTAACAAACAAAATGACCTTTCTGCACCAATGTGTTGACGGTTTACGTTAGCACACTATTAATAAAGCGCTGAGTTGTAGAGATCGAAACGCCTCTGTTCTTGTTTCTAGTGTCAAATTGTTTCTATATCTTGTATTTGTCTATTTTGTGAATGATACTGTTTATTCTTGGCTCCGTACGTATGTACACATCTGTGATCTTTCCCACAAAGAAAGAAACACAGGGAGTCTCACTTTCTCCAGGATCTACAAAGCCAAGCGGAAGATTGTAGTATCAACGCTTTAATGGAAAATGAACATCTCTTGTTGCATGAAAGCGATACAAATATTCTGAATCTTGAAAATATGGAAAGAAGTAAAATCCGCAGCCAGTCGGGTGAAGTGGCAGAGATAAAAGAAGAGAAGTACAGATATTTGGTGTGTTTATGGAAGGGGATTCTCTTCCAAACAGTAACCTTTTCTCTTCCTCTCCACCAACCACACGGGTCATCACTACTCTTCACTAAAGATACAACAAATACAATCTCTTTCATTATACAGCTACAACGCAGTTTATTTATTGTTTTCATGTTGTCATTTATTATTTTTGATATTTCTTTGTATTATCTTTACTTTAAATTATTTTGTTTCTGCTGATTTTAAAAAGAAATCAATATAGGTATTGTTTAAGATCTCGGAGTGGATTAATTCACCTAAAATTATTTTGAATGACAAAAACTAACTACAGATTTCAAATAACTCTGAGATCGAATCACCGCGCGGAAGGAATTAAGTTCCAGTCACCATGGTATTTAATTTGCTGTAATTTGCAAGAGGCAGGTTTTTTGTTGTAATAATTAAACTATAGAGTAATGTGAAGATAGTTGGAGAGACTAAAGTGAACACAAATAATATAAGCAGCTGTAAACAAAACCAAAATACAGACATAAGGATTACATCGACATGTTAGCGTGGCAAAGCATTACAGGATGTCAATGAGATATTGCATGATAATTTGTGAGCCTGACAAGGTACGATAATATATTTTCCAGTAAAATCTCTTTTTCCTTGAGCATTAAGTTTGGTAAATGTATTTTGTCTTCCTATCTCTCTATTTCTATATCTCTCCATCTCTATGTAAGCACATCATTGTCTGTCATTCTCTAAGCTCCTCATTTCGTATTCTCCCCATCTTATTCCCGATTCATCATCTTCTAATCTTGTTCTTGTATCCATAAATGTCACTGTACTCAGATAGTGTCATTTAGTGTCATTGATAAATCGGTAGTTTACTGCAAGCCTTTTGGCCCGACTCATCCGTCTTCGTCATGAGTAGACTTTTAATCGCTTGACAATTGTGCCAAGAGTTTCATTATTCTTATTAGCTGTCCATGGTATTCTCAACATTCTTCTGTAAAATCACATTTCTACAGCCTCCAGTGATTTTCTTATCTGTTGTCCTGATGTCCATGATTCACATCAATATGTTAAGACTGGGTCTACATAACATTTAAGAGATATTTTTTCTTTTCTCTATTGTCAAAAATGGATTGCACAGTTAAATTCATTTACCCGTTTTAATATTGTACCACTTGTCTTTATTTGCATTGTGGTGATGTCTCTTTCTTTGTTGTCACCATTACTTCTGTCCTTTTGCTATTAAAGCTGAGTCCTTCATTTTACTTTTCTTCACTATAAAATGTATAATATTTCTTGTAATTCTTTTTCACTCTTAGCGATTAAGACTGTATCATCAACATACCTTATATTATTAATATTATGACCGCCGATTGTTATACCAGGCATGCCCCTTATGGATCTTAAAATAATCTCACTATACATATTAAATGGAGCCGCGATAGCTCAGTGGTTAGTGAACTGGACTACAAAGGACAAGAGGTAGGGTTCGATCCCAACCGACGGCTTCCGGTTCACCCAGCCTTCAATGGGTACCGGATTTTTTTCTGGGAAGGTAAAGCGGCACGGGCGTAATACCGACCACATTACCCCAAAAATCATGTGCCGAAGGTCTGTAAAATTTATGGTCACTAACACCATATTCCCTATACGCCACTTGGCGTGACTGGGGTACTTTACTTTTTTTAAAAATATGCATATTAAATAAATCTGGTGACAGCACACAACCTTGCCTAACACCGTTTTTTGTTGAAACATTCCCAATTGATTTCAAATTATTATGGCCGCTGTTTGTTGCCAGTGCATGTTCTTTATTATTCTTGGATCTTTGCAATCTACGTTTATGCCTTCTAATATGTTGATTATTTCCTGGTGCTTTACTTTTGTCAAATGCTTTGGTATAATCTATGAAACATAGGTATAGATCTGTTTTCACCACTATTGCTCTTTCTACTAAAGATCTTATTATGTATATCGCATTGCTTGTTCCTTTATCTCCAACAAAACCAGCCTGTTCATCGCTAATTTCTGAACTGATTTTGTTTCGCACTCTTCGCATGATGATTCTTAGTAATATCTTAGTTATGTGCCACATAAAGGTTAATTGTACGATGACCATCGCATTCAATCGCACCCGATTTCTATGGTAGGGCTATGAAGGTTGATTGGAGCAGGTCGTCTGGTATATATCCGCTGTTGTAGATATCATTCAATATTTTTGTTATTATTTCTATTTCAAAATTACACCCATGGATTCAATCTCTTCTTTAGTTAAATTATGTGGTCCAGGAGCTTTTTCTGCCTTCATATTGTGCAAGAAGTCTTCTACTTCTTCTTTGAGTATTTCTATTCCTACACCCTTATCCTTAATATTTAATTCTCATCGTACATCATCATAAAGATCTATAATGTATTCTACCCATCGTTTCCTTATGCTTTCTTGTTCAATCAACAGTTCTCCTTCCTTTGATCTTAAACATCCAATTTTTGATTGCGTTTTTCTTCCTGTTAATTCTTCAATCCGTTTATATATAGCTTTAGAATCTCCTTTTTGTTACGTTTCAATCTATTTGCATCTCTGTTTTAGCCACGCTTATTTTGCTTCAATACATTTTATTACAATTTCTTTATTTAATCTCGTATACACATCTTTGTTCTCCTTATTTCTTATTCTTATATCCATTAGCTGTAAAATATCATATGTTATCCGTTTCTTTCTTTAATTTGTCCTCACTGGTTATATAAACTTCTTTGATGTTTGTTGTGTTGATTCCTTTAGCATTTCCTACTGTCCATCAATGCTTTGAGAAAATGACTATTCTAAGAAAGTTGTGTGGAACCACATGGGGTGCGAGTGGGAAAATACTCAGTAAAGTTTACCAACAGAGTATACGCCCACATTTAGAATATGGATCATCCGCATGGTGCTCAGCATCAAACACCACATTGCAAGAACTGGATAAAGTACAAAACCAGGCACTTAGGGTCATCACAGGAGCAATGAAATCAACACCAATATTGGAGATGGAGAAATTGTGGAGGATACCAGCACTGAGAGAACGGAGAGACACAAAGGTGCTGATACAGGCAGAAAAATTTGTATGCATGCCGAGACATCCAATGAAGGACAGATTCCAAAATCTTGCATTGGGACGACTTAAGAGAAGCAGCTTTATCCACCAAGCCAAGCGTATTAGTAGACAAACACCAGACATGCCAAGAGTTGTTAAACCCCTTCTGCCCATACCAGAACAGACTCCCTGGACAGATGAATCAGGATTATCAGTTCAAATAAGGACAGAAGTGAAAGGAATAGTTGACAAAGAGGAACAAAATAGTCTACAGCGAAAAACAATAGCTCTCAGTTTCCTGGATGAAGAATACCCACAAGACCTATGGATTCGTGTGTACACAGATGGATCAGCACAGAATGCAGTAAAGAATGGGGGAGCAGGTGCATATATAGTAATAACACTAGGGATATGGATAAAATAGCAACAGGGAAATATTGTCACAATTATGATGCAGAAATACAAGCAATAAAGTTGGCAATAGAAAAACTGCTGAACAGTAATCTTAGCCCACAGCCTGTAGTGTTTTTGACAGATGCAAGATCAGTACTCCAGGCACTACAATCCAGAAAATTACCACATCTGCAGACCTTATTGACTGAACTCTGCAAGCAACACAGGGTTGCCCTGCAGTGGATCCCGTCTCACTGTGGAATACCAGGAAATGAGAAAGCAGATCAGTTGGCAAAGGAAGGTTCAACAGGCACACAACTAGATACACCAGTTACATACCATCATAAGAAACAGATAATCAAATCAATCAGAGGACCACAAGCCCCAAATCAGGATGCCTTTCATAATATGAATAGATATGAACAAGTTATCATTATACGCCTAAGAACAGGACACAATCGACTCCATAGTCACATGTATACAAAATTCAAGATCGGCACATCAACTACTTGTACATGTGGACAGGCACCCCAGACTGCTGAACACATACTTCAAGACTGCACTGAATATAGTAGACTGAGGAAAATCCATTGGCCCATAGATACAACACTACAGACAAAACTATATGGGCCACTGCAAGAATTACAAAAGACAGTAAAATTTATACAGGAAACGACATTGCAGATATAGACAATACTTCAGGCGAACGAAAGATAGATAGATAGATTATATAATATTAATATTGAAATTAGGAACGATTACATAGCAATTGTTTTATAATAATTAATTAAGCTCTACCTTCGTGTTTCTTTCACCGTTGAATCAATATCACATACGTATACTTATGTAAAAACAACTTATAACATTAAACGTACATTATTGGCTAGTGCACATAAGCTAATAACCGATAAACACTTTATATTATTGACAAAATCGAAGTCATTACTCAACTGTGAAATATGATTTTAAATAGCATTTTACTTTATATAGACTCTTGTTATATCCGTTAATTCCAAAAATCACTGTAGGGGACAAAAATGATTAAATCAAAGGTGCGAAAAAATGAAGAAAGATCCCCTTTTACATTCCTAGGGACTATAATTAACTGCTGTGCACGGTAACGAATGCTATGAGGAAGGATATTTGCAACAGTTTTATGAGATAAGATAAAAGTCTTATATCGCTCACCTGAGGAATGTAGAACAGTTTAGGACTGGAATAACGGGGTGGGCTTGGAAGTTGATATTTTTGTTTAATCCCTGAAGGGATTACGTAAAAGCTGATACGCGCAAGGGATTGCTGTCACCTGCGAACTAAAAGATTACTGTGGGATTGTTTTGTGAATTAAACTAATAAAATATAACTACAGAGACATGCACTGCTAAGGTCTTCCATACCTATTGTTACACGCCCATTGTTGTCGGTGAGGACAACGTTTCCATCATTGTCTGTTTGATCGGTTCTGAGTTAGTTGATGAAGCCAGTACTGGTTATTTAGTGTACCAGTTACTGGCTGGGGGGGGGGGGGTATTTAATTTAGACCTGTCGAGTGGGAAAGGGATTGGGGAAAAGGGGGGGGGGGTGAATTTGCATTAAAGTGTAAAGGTCACACTGATCACTTCAGAAGGCACCAGTTATTACTCATTTCCTATAACTTGTATTCCCCAAAGTTGATGTGCCAATGCGGTTGAGAATCGTCTTATAGTCCAGTTGGGTTCGCTGTCCCCACAAGTAATGAACATATCGCTCTTATGCACAAAGGATACCTGCTGCATATTTCTTACCCTTATGCGCACCCGCACCTATATATGTGTGTATATTTGTCTACATGTGTACTTGTACATTTGGACACCTTTTGGTGCTTTTTTATATGCTTCTTGGTAACACACACACACATATATATATATATATATATATATATATATATATATATATATATATATATATATATATATACAGACGTATGCGTTTATGAAGGTATGGTTACGTACACATGCGTTTGTGCACTTCTTTTCTGTGTGCACACCCATAGTTGCAGATATACACAAACTTATATGTTCGCTTGGGGTACGCCAATACTATTTTCCGCGTGGATTTACTTATTCTGAATCAACTCATAATAACGTTTCCAGCCATAGTAGAGTCTAGGTTCTTGTACCCATCTTCACATATTTTTAGAACCTTTCTCCTTCTACTGCATTTCACACCTACGTCCTGCCCTGTCCACCGGCCATATTAATTTCAGTCCAGTCAGTGCCTGATCTAGCTCAAGACCACAGGGAAGTGACTTATTTTCCTTTTTTGAGAGTGTGGCATTTTATCTCCATGTATTTAGATTTCTGAGTATATCCCTATATATATATATATATATATATATATATATATATATATATATATATATATATATATATATATGTATTGTTGTTTGTTGTTCCAGCTGAATGTCATCTTTGTTTTGTTTCTGAAATACGGAAAGCTGTTACCATACCACTTTTTCCTTTTTTTTTTTAGTTTTTTTTATTATCAACAGCTTTACAGCAGCTTCACATTTCTATGCATCTTGATGCGTCTTTATGCATTTGCCCTTTGATGTACCAGGCTAGATGATCAGCAACAATTATCTCCAAAGCATCGGGATAATAATTACCCAAAAAATAACGAGAAAAATGTCCCCCTTTTTGTCAGGAAATTAAGAAAGATTTTCACGACATATCAACATATTGTAAACCACTAATGGTACTTTTACGGAACTTGCAGTACACGTGATAGGTAATCTATTAGTATTGCTACTTACTACCACTACTGATGCTGACACTACTACAGCTACAGATACTACTGCTACTACTTTAGCTACTACTACTACTGCTGTTACTACTTCTAATACAGCTACTACTGCTACTGCTGCTACTACTACTGCTGCTACTACTACAGCTACTACAACTACAGCTACTACTACTACTACTATTGCTACTACTACAACAGCTGCTACTACTACTACTACTGCTACTACTACTACTACAGCTACAGTTACCACTGATGCTACTACAACTACAGCTACTACTACTGCTACTACTACTGCAGTTACTACTACAGCTACTACTACAGCTGCTACCACTGCTACCGCTGCTGCTACAACTACTACTACAGCTACTACTACCACTGCTGTTATTACAACTACAGCTACCACTACTGCTACTACTACTGCAGTTACTACTACAGCTACTACTACAGCTGCTACCACTACTACCGCTGCTACTACTACTACAGCTACTACTATTACTACTGCAACTACACTACAGTTACTACTACTGCTACTACTACTACTACTACTACTACTACTACTACTACCACATTGATAACTAATTAAATCTACCCTGCTACTAGATCCACTTGAAACCTATCAAGAAAGGCATTATGATACCACAACATAAAAATACATTTCTAATTTGGTAAAAAAAATAATGGAGCGTTGAAAATTGTACATTAATTACACGTAATTTCTTCTTATTAAAAATGAATGAAACATTGGTAGCCATGAAAAGAAAATGCTATAACATATTCAATTTTGTTGTAAATTTTTAAACATTAATAATTACATAACATAGTTACATAACTAAGATAAAAGTGAAAACAACAATACGAAAATATACCGTGACGAAGGTACGAATATGGAAACGAAAAGGAAGTTGAAACAACTTTACAGAACTAAGTGACAAAGAAAGCACGACTATTGAAATAAAGATCCAAGGAGAACAAAGTTCTGAAACTAATGGGCCGAGGAAAATGTAGGAGAGATAAGTTGAGTGTAGACACGCGATAAAACCTTGCGAAGCGTTGCTATAGTTTAATAGGAAGATATGAATTGATGGACTTTCGGCCAATATGATGGATAGGCGGCAGGAACCTTTAAAGGCTATGTCTGAAAAGTGTTCCTTATTGCAGTTTCCTCATATTCCAAGTCCGGCTTGCTGCCAGAGCTACTGAGTTAAGTGCTCTGTGCATACCGCGAGCTGTGCGTTTCATCCGTTTTGATAGTGTTTCGATATTCCGATTGCTTACTATGAATGATGAAATCGTATGACAAGAAACAGATGGTCTTTTATGATCACTACCATAGATGATTATAAAAGTCGATCGATACCATGAACCACTATATTTCTTGTAAAAATAATACAACAGTTTAGTAATATCGATTTGTATAGATATCCAGCTGTAAAAACTACATTTCGAATGATAAACAGACCTGTCAAAACCATTCATTTCTTATATCATTATATTTTGTAAAAGAACCAAAAAAAATAGAAAACCTGGATCATGGCAAAGTCCAGGCTTATGTCTGAGTATTAAAGAGGAGAGAATCAGGAGTAAAATATAGGTTGGGGATGGAGAGAAAGCGTTGTTCTGTGACCAGTGACAAGAACCAGAAGGTTTTTTTTTTTTTTAAACTAAAAACTGGTGTAAACATTTATTTAAAAAATGTAATAAAATGGTAATAGGTGTTAAAGTGCAGGATTGAAGTGCCCACAAATGTCAAGCTTAACAATAAGTTCACATTTATTGTTTCTTTGTTTTTGTCTTGTGTGTCTTTGAAGTTCCACAGAAATAAAGGTTGCGTGAATATTACTTTCCCTCCTACAAAATTACAACTTTCATCTTTTTATCGTTGAGAGTTTTGATGTTTCAAGTAGTTTTTTTTCAGATAAATTTTGCCAGGCAGCGGCCATTTTTGGTCTACTCTTTCAACGCGGTCTTCATTCTGAGCGGAAATACATGGGACCTCCTGTTTATCCTTTTTTAAAGGGGACTGTACATCGTATATCACTACCAAGTGACCAGGAGAGATTAAAGCCAGGAATAAATCACGGATTCAAAGAGAAAAAATTATCACCGCCTGTGGTAAGATTCTAACCCGGGACCTTCTTGTCCAAAGGCCGACTTCTTACTTCTATACCACCTAGACCCACATCTCAACTGTTAAACATTTTATAACAATGTCGATTCGCAGCAGGTGTCAACCACTTTAAGTCTTCTTGTAATATAAACTACTTTAAATATATACTATATGTTAATGGAATATAAACTACTTTAAATATATACTATATGTTAATGGAATATAAACTACTTTAAATATATACTATATGTTAATGGAATATAAACTACTTTAAATATATACTATATGTTAATGGAATATAAACTACTTTAAATATATACTATATGTTAATGGAGTATAAACTACTTTAATATATACTATATGTCAATGGAATATAAACTACTTTAAATATATACTATATGTTAATGGAATATAAACTACTTTAAATATATACTATATGTTAATGGAATATAAACTACTTTAAATATATACTATATGTTAATGGAGTATAAACTACTTTAAATATATACTATATGTCAATGGAATATAAACTACTTTAAATAAATACTATATGTCAATGGAATATAAACTTCTTTAAATATATACTATATGTTAATGGAATATAAACTACTTTAAATATATACTATATGTTAATGGAATATAAACTACTTTAAATATATACTATATGTTAATGGAATATAAACTACTTTAAATAAATACTATATGTCAATGGAATATAAACTACTTTAAATATATACTATATGTTAATGGAATATAAACTACTTTAAATATATACTATATGTTAATGGAATATAAACTACTTTAAATATATACTATATGTCAATGGAATATAAACTACTTTAAATAAATACTATATGTCAATGGAATATAAACTACTTTAAATATATACTATATGTTAATGGAATATAAACTACTTTAAATATATACTATATGTTAATGGAATATAAACTACTTTAAATATATACTATATGTTAATGGAATATAAACTACTTTAAATAAATACTATATGTCAATGGAATATAAACTACTTTAAATATATACTATATGTTAATGGAATATAAACTACTTTAAATATATACTATATGTTAATGGAATATAAACTACTTTAAATATATACTATATGTTAATGAATATAAACTACTTTAAATATATACTATATGTTAATGGAATATAAACTACTTTAAATAAATACTATATGTCAATGGAATATAAACTACTTTAAATATATACTATATGTTAATGGAATATAAACTACTTTAAATATATACTATATGTTAATGGAATATAAACTACTTTAAATAAATACTATATGTCAATGGAATATAAACTACTTTAAATATATACTATATGTTAATGGAATATAAACTACTTTAAATATATACTATATGTTAATGGAATATAAACTAATTTAAATATATACTATATGTCAATGGAATATAAACTAATTTAAATAAATACTATATGTCAATGGAATATAAACTTCTTTAAATATATACTATATGTTAATGGAATATAAACTACTTTAAATATATACTATATGTTAATGGAATATAAACTACTTTAAATAAATACTATATGTCAATGGAATATAAACTACTTTAAATATATACTATATGTTAATGGAATATAACTACTTTAAATATATACTATATGTTAAGGGAATATAAACTACTTTAAATATATACTATATGTTAATGGAATATAAACTACTTTAAATATATACTATATGTTAATGGAATATAAACTACTTTAAATAAATACTATATGTCAATGGAATATAAACTACTTTAAATATATACTATATGTTAATGGAATATAAACTACTTTAAATATATACTATATGTTAATGGAATATAAACTACTTTAAATATATACTATATTTTAATGGAATATAAACTACTTTAAATATATACTATATGTTAATGGAATATAAACTACTTTAAATATATACTATATGTTAATGGAATATAAACTACTTTAAATATATACTATACGTTAATGGAATATAAACTACTTTAAATATATACTACTATATGTTAATGGAATATAAACTACTTTAAATATATACTATATGTCAATGGAATATAAACTACTTTAAATAAATACTATTTGTCAATGGAATATAAACTACTTTAAATATATACTATATGTTAATGGAATATAAACTATTTTAAATATATACTATATGTTAATGGAATATAAACTACTTTAAATATATACTATATGTCAATGGAATATAAACTACTTTAAATATATACTATATGTTAATAGAATATAAACTACTTTAAATATACTATATGTCACTCACAATTGGCGTCAAATAATTTCATTATTAGGGTCAATAGTTTAGTCCCATTCCGAATATCAGATACTTTCGTTTTTTTTCCTTATCAACAAATACTTTAAATGTATAAAGTTGGCTTTAATGCTTTTATTTGTACCTGCATTATTAATTAAACTTACAGAAAGCAAATATTTCCTTGCTATCATGTTATTTAAACCAATCGTGTGTGTTGTTATCTACGGTGCGCATGTACTACGCACTTATCAATTACACGATTACAAGACTTCTGTACACTTGAAATATCAGTCTATTGTGTCTGAGTTGTGTTTGTAATCTGAATATATATTTACATTGATGTGTTGTTGTCTTAAGTGTCTGTGATCTATCTATGCACCTTACATTCTGCTCTCAATAATTTAATATTCTTTGTTTATAAAGTAGCTTTTTATAAGTTTCATGAATCCACTTGTTATCACCATGAAGATTGGTACAGCTTGTCCAATTGCTATTTATTTATTTGACAATGTCTTTGGCCCTATTACTGTATTGATTTCTGTTGAATGTGCTGAGAGCTGCTGTAGAGAGAGCATGTGACTTCACTTAAGGCGATGACTATGTATCTTTATGCTGCATTTATTAATGTTAAAAGTTGGACATTTTTGTGAAAAGATGTTTAATAAAATTAATGAAATATTTTACGATCCTCACGCAATGTCATCATAACAAATAGTAATTAGATGAACGGCGTGGTTTCCGGTGTGACTTCAGTTAATCGAATGCAAAATAAGAACGTCTGTTATTGATAACTGCAATGTGATACAGCATTGATCGGTATTTTGATTTTAATATTAGTTACCACCACCACACTGTAGGTGTGATTGCAGTGAATCCCCAAGGCCGATTATTTTATTGCATTTTTGGAACATTCATCAAGGCTGCAGTTTTGTCATCACTTTTTTTTACTGTTCTGCAGAAGAGCGCTTTGCCATGCCCCATTGTTCAAATTCCGTCAACGTTTCCTGTTAAAGTCTTCAGTGTAACGCTATATCTTGTTATAACTTGTTATAGTCTTCAGTGTAACGCTATGTCTCTTCGCCTTTATAATTAATATCTTCTTCCTCAGCCTTCACCCGTTAAAAGGGCGTGACTGCGTTGTGTCGCTGTTTTACGGCAAAGCTGCTCTATTCTGTGCCTCTCTACTCGACATATCCGTCTTCTGCATAGGCAGATTTGCAATAACATAAATTGTTTGCCGCTGTTTAAAAATGTAAACATCAGCATTGGTGAAGTAAACAATGTTGAAAATACAAGTATATATATATATATATATATATATATATATATATATATATATATATATATATATATATATATATTATCGTCAACCCATGTTACCATCTTTTCCTCTCCAGACAGATAATTAGGAAAGATTTTTTCTTCTGCAACATGGCCCATCAAAATCGTGCATTTCAAATTCATTTTAAGAAAATCCTGAACGAACTTGCACCCATTGAATGTAAATTTTTTTAACGTGCTGAAAAACACGCCGAAAATTTAGGTTCAATAGGTATTAGTTCGTTCACGGTCTTTTTTTTTTTTCTAACTTAACCTGAAATGCACTTTTTGGGCGGTCTGGTGGAAGCTACAAAATTATGGTCTCCAGAACTCATAAATAGTAACCAAACGAGGAATACAATGTATTTCTATATGTCGAAGAAGCAAACATCTTTCCTAATTACCTCCAGGCATGAGAGAAAAAAATGTGACATATGGTTAACGATGATGTGGATATAAATATGTATTTTCAACAATTTTTACTTCACCAATGCTGAGTTATACATTTTAAAACAGCGGCAAATATTTGTGAACGCACTAAAACCAATTTTATTCTCTCGGCGGCCATTTTTGCCTACTCTTTCCGACTTTTCACTGACGAAGGTTCTTTGACGTATACTAGTGGATAAGGGATCTCCTGTTTTTTTCACTTTACTCGACAGAACTAGACATCGGATCCCATTACCAAGCGACCAGTGGAGTTTGAAGCCACTAAGTAACCCCGGATTCGAAGTGAAAAATCGCACCACCTGTGCTGGTATTCCAACTCGGAACTTCTAGTCAAGTGGCCTAGGTCTTACCTCTAGATGACACCAAGTCCCTCAATTTATGTCACTTTTATCTTCTTCTTCTTTCCTTCCTCATCTGCCTTTCAACGTCGAGGGGAGATATAATTTGCAGTCTTTTGCTCTTCTGTTCGCCTCTGCTGCTGTTGTGTTTCCTAGTACTTCTAATATTCCATCGATCCATCTTTTTCGTGGTCGACCCTTGGGGCTGGTGTTCTCATAACGTTTGTTGAAGGCTCGTGTTGTATTTTAATCGTTCTGCCTTGTAACGTGCCCAACCATTTTATCTGCTGTTTCCTTATATTTTATATGGCGGGGGCTATACCTAGCTTTTTTCTCAGTTCTTCATTTCTGATCCTATCTCTCAGACTGTTTCCTGTCATTCGTCTAACACATTTCATCTCTGTAGAGGTTATGTTTCTTATTGTTCTTGCATCTAGGGTCCAGGTCTGGCATTGGTTGCACAACGTTGGGATGAAGATCACTTTTTTTAAACACACCATTTCAATGTTAAATTAAACAACTAATTTTAACTTAGTTTTAATTAGTCAGAGAGGGCAAAGATATAGACCAGTGGATAACACAGACTTAATGAAGCCGTGAAGTCACACAAATATCCTAAAACAGATCAGGGTTTAAAACAATTCTTTCCGCATTCCTTCCCACCTACCACATTAAAGGAAAACACAGCTTATCGTCAGTTTACAGTATCATTAAAAACATGCCAATACTTGGAACATGTTCAATGTAAAGGAATGGTAATAAATGGTTCTATGAGAGATCCCTTCGCTGCGATAACAATCACAGACAAATATTACATTGAATATTAATACGGGTAGCAAATCAGAACCTAAATAAATTATTGCAAAGGATAAACACTTTATCCAGCCATAAAAAATAGATATATTTTAGATTAGAGAAGTATAGAGTTTTCTGCCCCTGTATCTCTTACCTTCTAAAACGCATAATGTTGGACCACAGCCAACTATAGGTTTACTTAGGCTTCCAGTCTGAGAGGTAATACCAGGAAAACCTGAAACTAGCGTGACGTTTTCAGCTTTGTGAGTAGGAGCGGTTGTGGGTAGAATGACGTCAGCTCCCCCCCCCCACCCTCACACTATTGCTTATATAGCTGAAAACGTCACGTTAGTTTAAGGGTTTTCCAGTTTTATTTTCTACCCTTGGGGCCTTAGTAAATCTATAGCTGGCTGTAGTAAGACGTAATTGAAAGGATTGACAGAAGCTTAAGTTTACTCTAGGCTGAGAGCGCTGCAATCATACAATGGCTCAATTCAAACCGAACATTCAACCCTACAACGAGCAACTATTGAAAGACAGAGATATATGTTCTAAATACAAACATAACATAATGTATTCCTTAATCTAAAAAAGTAAAGTAAAGAGCCCCCGTCACGCCAAGTGGCGTATAGGTAATATGGTGTTGGTGACCATAAATTTTACAGACCTTCAGCACATGATTTTTGGGGTAATGTCATCGTGCCGCTTTAAGGTGCCGCTTTACTTTCCCAGAAAAAAATCCGGTACCCATTTAAGGCTGGGTGAACCTGGAAGCCGTCGGTTGGGATCGAACCTTACCTCTTGTCCTTTGTAGTACAGTTCACTATCTACTGAGCTATCGCGGCTATTTCGTAATCTACACAACCTAAACAGAACAAACTATTGATTTACTTAGTAGATTAATAAAGCAGTAATTGTTCTTATAGATGGTACTTTGCACCATGACTTGCAACATTTAAAGAAAATAAAAACATATCTGCCTTGATGTCGTCAAATGAGCAGAAATGCTGCTGTTTGCTTGCTTGCATTCGCCCGATGACTAAAGTATTCTAGAGTATTCGTAGACTGTAGAATTCCTCTTCATCATCCGTCCTTAAAAGGACGTTAAGTGGACGTGTCTGCGTTGTGTTGTGGTTTGCAGTATAACTGTTTTATTTGCGCATTTCGGCCCAACACATCCGACTTCAGCACGACATTTTTGAGTACCGGGTTGTCTTCCCTCTTCGATCCCTTCTCGCTTGGCCAGACTAGACAGATTAGTCTGTTACTGGAGGCACCACGAAGAGGTGGAGCAGGGTCTGGATGGTTCTGGTTCACCGATCCTGGCGCAAGCCATCAGCTGTGGGTCGTAGACAACTTCCCACTCTGATGCTGTGAGTCGCGCCTTTGCCTCCATAAATGAGCAGAGATAATACAACGTGTCCTTTCTTAAGACACTCTGTGGTAGTGTTGAGGATCTGCATATACACCGCTAATAAAAATAATTATGTCGATTTTGGAAGGTGAACTTTTTCTGTTTCTTCTTCATTCTTCTTCTGTTCCTTCTTCTTCTCGTTCATTCTTCTTATTCTACTTCCACTCTTTCTTCCTCTTCTCCCTTTTTCGTCTCTTCTTCCCTCCTTCCTTCTTCTTCCTTTTTCTTCTTCAACTAATTTTGCTCGTCCTTCTTCCTCTTCTCTCCCTTTTTCGTTTCCTTCTTCCATCCTTCCTTCTTCTTCCTTTTTCTTCTTCAACTAATTTTGCTCGTCCTTCTTCCTCTTCTCTCCCTTTTTCGTTTCCTTCTTCCATCCTTCCTTCTTCTTCCTTTTTCTTCTTCAACTAATTTTGCTCGTCCTTCTTCCTCTTCTCTCCCTTTTTCGTTTCCTTCTTCCATCCTTCCTTCTTCTTCCTTTTTCTTCTTTAACTAATTTTGCTCGTCCTTCTTCCTCTTCTCTCCCTTTTTCGTTTCCTTCTTCCATCCTTCCTTCTTCTTCCTTTTTCTTCTTCAACTAATTTTGCTCGTCCTTCTTCCTCTTCTCTCCCTTTTTCGTTTCCTTCTTCCATCCTTCCTTCTTCTTCCTTTTTCTTCTTCAACTAATTTTGCTCGTCCTTCTTCCTCTTCTCTCCCTTTTTCGTCTCCTTCTTCCCTCCTTCCTCCTTCTTCTCCATCATCTTCTTCTTTTTCGTCCTTCTCTTTGTTTATGTTCCTCAACTCCTTCTCCTTCATCTCCTTCTTTTTTCTTGATCTTCTCCTTATTCTTATTCTTCTTCATTTTTCTTCTTCCTCCTCTTTTTATCATTCTCCTCTTCTCCTCCTCCTTCTGCTGCTTTCACCAAATGAACACTTTCCATTGTTTTCCTCCTTTAAGAGGACTTTAAAGTTCATTTTCATATAAACTCATTTTCACTCTTAGCGAATTATAAATATCATTCATTTAAAAGGCCCAGTAAACTATTTAATATGCCTGAACGCGATCCCACGCAAGTGTTTTTTTTTTTATATAAAAGCCTCTTTTAAGAACAATATCATAAGCTTGTAGTTATTGTTAACTATTTCATCTGCCTCATATAAAGATTTGCTTGACTTAACGTTAATTTATATTGCACCTTTACAAGTGACAAATTATACATATTGTTAATGATTCATATCCACATCCATTACACACTTACATCCATCCCTCTTTCATTACAAAAAAGCAACAAGAAAATAAAACACAATAATAAAGATTATTTTTCAAAAATAAAAAGTACTGTAGTGATTTTTAGAAAATGTTCTCAATGGTTAAATATGGAATGTGATTTAATAATGGAACACCTGCAAGATAATATTTTGTGACTTTCCATCAGTCAACAATTAAAATCAACCAAATATATAAAGTTTAGGACAGGAAGTTGTATCATCCATAATTGTATGCACGAACATAAAAAATAGGAATGCAAGTAAAATGTCCAGGAACACACGAATGATGATACCTTTAAACGAGGTGGCATGGTATAAAAAATTGAAACAAACATTTGGAGCAAAATACAGTTTGTTGCAAAAAAAATATATTGACAGTCATATCTTCATATCGTAATACGCTCATAGAAACAAAAAATATTTAATCGGAATAACAAGAGGAGGATGTGTATCTCTCAGTATGAGGGAATGAAATGTAGTGAGATGCATGAGGGGCAGCTTACGGAAACTTTTGAAATAAGAACAGAAGTAAGGCAGGGATGCATTCTATCTCCATTTCTCTTTCTACTAGCCATAGATTGGATTATGAAAATAACTCAAAACAGAAATGGAAACCAGTGGTCACTGACCAAGCAACTTGATGATTTATACTTTGCTCTCCTATCACATAATCATCAACAGATGCAAGATAAAATGAGCATACTTGATGAGAGATCACAACAGCTGGGGCTGAAAATAAATAGAGATAAGACCAAAATTATGAGAATTAATGCAGATGGCAATAACCAAATAAAAATAGGAGAAATACCTCTACTAGACGTGCAATCTTACATATATCTGAGTAGTAATATAGACAAAGAGGGAGGAATAAAAAAAATTATACCAAAATAAGAATATCAAAAGCAAGATGAGCACTTGTTTCACTGGGAAACATAATGGAAGTCCGACGAAAATAGGTTAAATACTAAAATAACAATTTTCAACTCCAATTTTAAGTCAGTCCTTTTATATGGCTGTGAAACATGCAGAACTACAAAAATGACAATCGTGAAGATAATAACTTTCATTAATGGATGCTTACGCACAATAAAAGGATGGAAATGGCAGGACAAAATCACTAACATAGAATAATGGAAATGCACCAGTCAAATACCAGTGGATAAAGAGATACAGTGAAGACGATAGTGCTGGACAGGACACACACTGCGGAAGCCAACTGAGAGTACTGCACAACAGGACCTTTTTTTGAATCCCCAGGACAAAAGACAGAGAGGAAGATCAATGAATTCTTGGAGAAGACAGATAGAAGCAGAGATGAAGATGCTGGGGAGGACATGAAATGATCTTAAAAGAATAGCAAGAAACAGACCGTCTTGGAAAGTGTTTGTTGAAGACATATGCTCCACAGGGACTACTGAAAGGTAGAAGACCACAATTTTTATAGACCTTCGGCACATGATTTTTGGGGTAATGTGGTCGTATTATGGCCGTGTCGTTTTACTCCCCCCCCCTCCCAACATAAAAAAAATTAATAATAATAATAATTAATAAATAAATAAATAAATAAAATATGGTGCCCATTTAAGGCTGGGTGAACTCGGGAGTGTTAAAAAAAATCACTCAAATAAGGAGCAGTTTATAATCCAAAAATATGTTAACTATCACTATTTTCCCCGTAAAACCTAAAAGTGAAACCTTTTGCTTTCACTTTACTCTTTTCAACACAGTTGCTTTTGAGTTCTTAGTTTGGACTGGCATCACAGCTTTCGGGTGATCCGCTCTACCGCCAGTTCTAGGCCATGGCAATGTTCGCCTACTGACTGTTTCATGTTATGTATTGCATGAACGTGCTGCGTTCTTTTTCGCTGAAGATACATCTCTTGCTTTCGCTCTTCGTGGCGCAGTGCTCCACCATGTCCAGTGACGTAGACAAAGGTTTTCCATCTAGATATCAAGCCTTAAGTGAATCATGCAAGAGAACGATACCAATGGGAGAATCGCAATAATCGATTGAGTAACATTTCAGAATATAGCAACAATTAAAGAGGCAACCAAAACTATAGAGACACTGCAGCCAAACCTCTTTAACTATGTGTACAATGACATAATTGTGCTTTATGGTGTTTCTGGAATCTTCTATAACCAAAACTGTGATTGTACATAATTAGAGACTGTCTGTCCTACCTCGCCCAAAGTCCAAGTCTGATCTTCTTTAACTTTCTCGTAGTTTTTATTGATATTTTCCATTATTAATGTATTTTGTAGTACTTTATTTAGTCGATTAATTTCCTCTTGAAGTTTTCGTATTTCCATCTCATTTTTCAGTTTTTCTTCTTTCCTTCTGCTCTCCTCTGCTAATTCTCTTTTCTGTTGCTCAAATTCCTCTCGAAGCTTCTGTTTTTCCATCTCATGTTTCAATTCTTTTTCTGTCATTCTTTTCTCTTCTTCTAATACTTTCTTATGTTGCTCCAAATCATCTCTATACTTCTGTATTTCTTTCTCACGTTTTACTTTTTCCTTCAATCTTTCATTCTCTTCCTCCAATTTCCCAGCCTTTTTTAGTTCCCATTCTGCTTGTAACTTTCTTTCTTGATCTGCATTTGCTTCTCTAAGTTTCTGTTCACTTCTTAGTTCTCTGTCCTCAAGGCTCTCTCTTCTTTGTTTTACCGACACCGAGTAACATTGTTGAACTTCTCTGTTTGCTCGTCCTTCATCCAAACTGCTCTGTTCCATCCCATGTTCTAGTTGCTTTTGTTCCATTTCTTGTTTCAGTCGAAGAATTGTAATTATTGCATTATTTTTCTCATTCAATAGCTCCTTTATCTGTTGAGCTAGAGTTATCGCAACACGAAGAGAATCTGTTCCTTGATCTTGATTTATAATATCAAGTTCTAAAGCATCAGCCCTTCGTCTCAGCACCTCAAGTACAGACACAGCTTCCTTAGGATTATTGTAATCCATGCGGTCGGCCTGTTGTCTGATCAAGCTACATTCTTGCAGAGCTTTATCGCTCAACTTCGGCGTTTTACATTTCTTCAGAAGATTATCTCGAGTTTGCTTGGCTTTGTCAAAGTGACTGTTTGTATAAACAAAGTTGCTTCCTGCCAGACTATCTATCATATTCAGTAATTTTCTCATTTGTTCTGTTTTAATATTCGTATCATTTGTTTTATTATCAAACATGATAACCCTTCCATTGCACTCATCAATCCAATCTTTAATGCACCCTTCTAGCGTAGGGAACCACTCTTCAAATGCAACCTGATTATCTTCCTTAAATGTATCTCCACATGTCATTAACAAAATGGCGGTATATCTAATAAAAAATAGACCCAATATTTTTTTCAACATTTTCACTGATTTGACATCTTCTTTAGTTAAGCATCCGCCATATTTAATTATCAACAGGATAGTGTGAAAGCCGATTGGGTTTGCGGCAATAGCAGCAGCCGTAGCATCAATAACAAGTTTAGCGCCTTCCTTTTCACTGACATGGGTATCACACAACCTAGGACCATCAACGACTTTTAGTTTTCTGCCCTCAAACTCGCCAAACTCAAATTGCGCTTTTTGAGTGACTGACTGGGAGCTTGGTACACTTTTGAAAGCCTTATGTCCCACAATAGAGTTGCCAGTTGCGCTTTTACCATGACCTGTTTTGCCGGCCAGCAGGATGTATGTACGCTGCGATGACATTGTAATCTGTAGAAAGACAAAATAAACAGAGGTTAATAAATACATTAGTAGGTTGTAATTTTAACTGGACGAAGGCTGGTGATATAGGCTACCACATTTTGTTATCCAATTAAAATGGGACTATTTTCGGCAAGTATAATGTCATTTAACAAGAATTGAAGTATCTCAGTTTTGTCGTGAAGTGGTGATCAATAGGAATCGATGAGTCGTTGAGTTTGATGTGTTGTATTGTTAGATACAATTAGATGAGTCAGCGGAATTGTGGAGTCGTTTTGTTTGATGTGTTGTATTGTTAAATATAAATAGATGAGTCAAAGGAATCGATGAGTCGTTTAGTTTGATGTGTTGTATTTTTAGATATAAATAGATGAGTCAGCGGAATTGTGGAGTCGTTTTGTTTGATGTGTTGTATTGTTAAATATAAATAGATGAGTCAGCGGAATTGTGGAGATGTTTTGTTTGATGTGTTGTGTTGTGTTGTTAAATATAAATAGATGAGTCAGCGGAATTGTGGAGTCGTTTTGTTTGATGTGTTGTATTGTTAAATATAAATAGATGAGTCAAAGGAATCGATGAGTCGTTTAGTTTGATGTGTTGTATTTTTAGATATAAATAGATGAGTCAGCGGAATTGTGGAGTCGTTTTGTTTGATGTGTTGTATTGTTAAATATAAATAGATGAGTCAGCGGAATTGTGGAGATGTTTTGTTTGATGTGTTGTGTTGTTAAATATAAATAGATGAGTCAGCGGAATTGTGGAGTCGTTTTGTTTGATGTGTTGTATTGTTAATATATAAATTGATGAGTCGTTTAGTTTGATGTGTGGGAATTAGATATAAATAGATGAGTCAGCGGAATTGTGGAGTCGTTTTGTTTGATGTGTTGTATTGAAATAAATAGATGAGTCATTCATGTTTTGTTTGATGTGTTGTATTGTTAAATATAAATAGATTAGTCAGAGGAATCGATGAGTAGTTTAGGTTTGATGTGCTGTATCGTTAATTATAATTGATGAGTTATTAAGTGGGAATTATTCAAGTCATGGTGTACATAGTGTGTTTAGTGTAGATGTTAGTCATTCATCATATCTATAGCTCTGTAGTGTATTTAAAGTGTAGTGTAGTGTAGTGTAGTGTAGTGTAGTGTAGTGTAGTGTAGTGTAGTGTGGTGTAGTGTGGTGTGGTGTGGTGTAGTGTAGTGTAGTGTGGTGTGTGTGGTGTAGTGTAGTGTAGTGTAGTGTAGTGTGGTGTAGTGTGGTGTAGTGTAGTGTGGTGTGGTGTGGTGTAGTGTAGTGTAGTGTAGTGTAGTGTAGTGTAGTGCAGTGCAGTGTAGTGTAGTGTAGTGTTTTTAAACGTGTAGTATGTAAAAAATAGTATAAATAAAAATGCCGTGTTGTATTGTTAAAAATAAAATGATGTGTCTGTGAAAATATTGTTTTATGCCAGTGGGTGGAGAATAAAGAATCATTTAACATGTGATGTATTTAAAGTGTATTGCAGATTATTTATTTTGTTTGTTATTTAATTAAAATATTGTAGTGTATTTTTATTATAGTAGGCAGGAAAATGCGTCCAACTGCTCAATAAATTACAAACAAACGTTAAAACTTCAGCACGCCGCCTCTGACTTAGATATTGTGTCCATATTTTCGACTATTCAAACATCGCTAATAAAACGTGATTACTACGCCAACACCGACTTTTTTTCATAAATAAATATGTGACACTGATTTAAGGTTGGGTCAACCTTAAAGAAGCAGTTTATATGGATCGAACACAATATCTTACACTCGCCAGACCAGGTCACGGAACAATGTTCTACCGATGCTCACAGTCAAACGTGAGCCAGTTTAAGGCTTTGTTTGTTGAGAATGTATTGCATGAAGACGCCTTAAAACCTAACGTGAAGTCCTTTTATGTATGTGCAATGTGTTTGAGATCTGGTTATGCTATATTCAGTATGTTAAGAAAATTTAGATATTATTGAGGCAGACGTAGGATTTAATTTTAGTGGACGGGGAGTAGGATTAGATGTTAGTCTGTCTGCAAAACAATAGACACTACTCTTTCCGGGAGAGACTTGTCGTATTGTGAAAAATACAGATATACAATGTACTCCCAAGATGTGTTCGTAACCCTATGCTATAGTCATGAGCACACATGAGCGAAAGTCATCGGTCATTTTTGTAGGTTGTTTAGTTGGCCGTAGTGCACTTTTCTCGTGACAAGGCGCTGTGTCGAGGAGTACGGGTTCGATTCTGCTTCGGGCTGTCTATTGTTCTTTGTTTTTTTTTTGTTGGCTGTTGTTGATTATTTGTTAATATTTTCCACGTGTTGTAAGCATGCCTCTTGCTCTGAAATGATACGCTATGATTAGATTAGCCAGGCAGAAGTAGAATATGATATTACCTAGACAGAAGTAGAATATGATATTACCTACACAGAAGTAGGATATGATATTACCTAGACAGAAGTAGAATATGATATTACCTAGACAGAAGTAGAATATGATATTACCTAGACATAAGTAGAATATGATATTTCCTAGACAGAAGTAGAATAAGATATTATTGCAAGACAGGCGTATGATGAGATATTGGCCAGACAGATATAGGAAGAGATATTTACAAGACAAATGTAGGAAGTCATACTAGCAAGACAAATGTAGGATGAAATAATAGCAAGACAGATGTAGGATGAGATATTAGCAAAACAGATGTAGGATGAGATGTTAGCAAGACAGATGTAGGATGATTTATTAGCAAGACAGATGTAGGATGAGATGTTAGCAAGACAGAAGTAGGATAAGATATTAGCAAGACAGATGTAGGATGAGATGTTAGCAAGACAGAAGTAGGATAAGATATTTGCAAGACAGATATAGGAAGAGATATTAGCATACAGATATAGGATGAGATATTAGCAAGACAGATATAGGAAGAGATATTAGCATACAGATATAGGATCAGATATTAGCAAGACAGATATAGGAAGATATTAGCAAGGCAGAGGTAGGATGAGATATTATCAAGACAGATGTAGGATGAGATATTAGCAAGACAGATATAGGATGAGATATTAGCAAGACAGATGTAGGATGAGATATTAGCAAGACAGATGTAGGATGAGATATTAGCAAGACAGAAGTAGGATAAGATATTAGCAAGACAGATATAGGATGAGATATTAGCATACAGATATAGGATGAGATATCAGCAAGACAGATGTAGGGTGATATTAGCAAGGCAGAGGTAGGATGAGATATTATCAAGACAGATGTAGGATGAGATATTAGCAAGACAGATATAGGATGAGGTATTAGCAAGACAGAAGTAGGATGAGATATTAGCAACACAGATATAGGATGAGATATTAGCAAGACAGATGTAGGATGAGATATTAGAAAAGACAGAAGTAGGATGAGATATTAGCATACAGATATAGGATGAGATATTAGCAAGACAGAAGTAGGATGAGATATTAGCAACACAGATATAGGATGAGATCTTAGCAAGACAGATGTAGGATGAGATATTAGCAAGACAGAAGTAGGATGAGATATTAGCAACACAGATATAGGATGAGATATTAGCAAGACAGATGTAGGATGAGATATTAGCAAGACAAAAGTAGGATGAGATATTAGCAAGACAAATGTAGGAAGAGATATTATTAGCAAGACAAATTTAGAATGAGTTACCGGCAGGACAGATGTGGGATGAGACATTGACAAGACAGATGTAGGATTCGATATTGGCAAGACAGATGTTGAATGAGATATTGGGTGGGATTATATGTGAACAAAACTATATGATATAATCGTATTAACGAAATTATAATAAGATATCATCCCAGCAATAGTAAAGTGTAAGTATATTAAACAATTGGTCAGTCATTCTAATGAGCAAGTATATACAAATGATATTGACTTTATTGTCTTATTATATTTAGAATTTATCAACATAAATATCATAAAAGTATTAAATAGTTGACAACATTAGAAATAGAAGATAACATAATGTAGCAATACCTTTGTGACACTTTCACTAGTCAATCGGTCTCATTACTTCAGGAGATTTATGTAAACTCTGTTTATGGCTTCGTATGTATATATATACGTAATACACATTGTTGGTATAAGTGTTAATTAAACCTACTGAACATCAACAGTCCATATTATTGGTCAGATCTCGATCAAAGTGCGTCTGCCGGCTAATGTTTAAGATAGTGTTTGCCTTTATATATATCAGCTAGATCCTGACGTCATCATACATGAGTGTAAATCTACAGTTGGCTGCTGTTCAATTCTTGCAGCGGCGGACATAGAAGCATTGTATCAAGGGTGTTAAGAATCGATGTGTGTTGGAACAACGTGTAACGTACACGCGATATACCACTGACCGATAACTGATCTTTACGGACAATTTGAAAAAAAGTCACAAGCAAGGATATCCGTTCACAATATAAAACTGCTTTCTCAATAGAAATCAATAGTTTTCAGAATTGCAGATATTTAAATAGCTCCCATATGGGTGGGTGAACTTGTTTTGATAATATTATATATGCTCATCATCATCATCATCATAAGGTCGCATGTTATTTGCAGAATGTTACATTCACCACAACCCGCTTGAAAGAATCTGTCTCAAGCCTGATCTCCCATTTTGCTGTTATCGTGTTCAATGTCTTCTTGATGTCTTGAAACCACTTACTTCTTGGTCTGCCCCTTATGCGTCACCCAGGAGCCATGCCTTTATTATTATTGCTCTTTCCAGCCCGCTGTGCCATTTGACATGGCCATAATAGTTTAATTCCCTCTGTAGAATGGTGTTTATAAGCCAGTTCTTTTAAATATTTAAAACGTTAACATGTTTAATATGTCTTCATAGCTCTTTGTCATTACCCAACGTATCTTAAATATTTTTCTGTAGCATTTTGTTTGGAATGAATCAGTTTTCTTCTTTGCTGTTTGCGAGATTGTCAGTGATTCACAACCATATGTTGCTGTCGGGAAGATACATGCCTTCAGTAATTTTATTTTTTATAATTTTGCCTTGCTGGTATTGTGCCACATGTTATTCATGACATTTAATCTGTGTGTTGCTATTGATAATCTTTTTGTGATCTCTTTGTGGCAGTCTTCATTGTTGGTTATTATAGATCCTATATATTCATATTTTTTTACAATTTCTTCACAGTTGATGATGCTTTTGGGTTGGCTTTTTGTTTTGTAAATGAACAGTATCGTATTTTTCTGTATGTTTAGATAGAGGTTTTGCTCTTCGCTGTGTTTTTAACACACTCAGTTTTCTATTTTAATCCTTCAACACTGTTATATATCAGCACTATTCACTACTGTATATATATATATATATAGTAAGAGAGATGGAAAGAATGACTACTGCTTTGTGAGGCGTGTACCGCGCACAGAACTGCAGTCAGACGTGACGGGGCCTGAACACCTTGATGTTTAGATCGTGTATTAACCACGCGAGTTCTGAACTGAATATCAAAAGGTGTTTAGATCGTGTATTAACCACGCGAGTTCTAAACCGAATACCAAAAGGTGTTTAGATCGTGTATTAACCACGCGAGTTCTAAACCGAATACCAAAAGGTGTTTAGATCGTGTATTAACTACGCGAGTTCTAAACTGAATACCAAAAGATGTTTAGATCGTGTATTAACCACGCGAGTTCTAAACCGAATACCAAAAGGTTTTTAGATCGTGTATTAACCACGCGAGTTCTAAACCGAATACCAAAAGGTGTTTAGATCGTGTATTAACTACGCGAGTTCTAAACTGAATACCAAAAGATGTTTAGATCGTGTATTAACCACGCGAGTTCTAAACTGAATACCAAAAGATGTTTAGATCGTGTATTAACCACGTGAGTTCTAAACCGAATACCAAAAGGTGTTTAGATCGTGTATTAACCACGAGAGTTCTAAACTGAATACCAAAAGATGTTTAGATCGTGTATTAACCACGAGAGTTCTAAACCGAATACCAAAAGGTGTTTAGATCGTGTATTAACCACGCGAGTTCTAAACCGAATACCAAAAGGTGTTTAGATCGTGTATTAACTGCGCGAGTTCTAAACTGAATACCAAAAGATGTTTAGATCGTGTATTAACCACGTGAGTTCTAAACCGAATACTAAAAGATGTTTAGATCGTGTATTAACCACGTGAGTTCTAAACCGAATACCAAAAGATGTTTAGATCGTGTATTAACCACGTGAGTTCTAAACCGAATACTAAAAGATGTTTAGATCGTGTATTAACCACGTGAGTTCTAAACCGAATACTAAAAGATGTTTAGATCGTGTATTAACCACGTGAGTTCTAAACCGAACACCAACCATCTTGCATCCAACCAGAACATCAAATAACTTTAATCCATTCTGAATGTCGAATTCTATGCCCACACAATTAGATGTCAAATAATGTATCCACTGCGGATATCATATACTATATTCACCCCTAATGTCATTTACCATTTTCACCCAGGATAACAAATACTTCAAGTTCACCCACAAGCACTTAATTTAGAATCACCTTTAATGTCATTAACTGTGTGTTGCTATCAGCTTTCTAAATACTATTGTCGTTCCCTCACCTCTTGATTACTTTTGCATCCACTTCAATTCTTTAAACCCATTCAGTGACAAATAATAATGATCCGCCCCTGAGTATATGATAAAATTATTCCGCTCTACCCGGATGTTTATTAATTTTTTTTTTATTTTTTTTTAGTTGACGTTCGTAGAAATTATATGCCAGTTTCTAATAGCAATCGCGACAGCTCTTCTATGTAAATTTTCTAATAACAACCTGAATATATGATCACATACAGCAACCGACACAGCGTAAGTATTAAAACATTTCAACATCAATAAAGTAAAAAAGTAAACAGCTCCTTCACGCCAAGTGACGTTTAGGAAATAGGGTGTTAGTGACCATATTTTTTATGGACCTTCGTAACTTGATTTTTGGAGTAATGCGGTTCGTTATTACGCCCGTACCGCTTTACTTTCCCAGAAAATAATCAGGTAGCCATTTAACCCGCAGGCCGTCGATCAGGATCTAACCCGATCTCTTGTCCTTTGTAGCACAGTTCACTAACCACTGAGCTATCGCGCCTCTCATTTCAACATCAGTGTCAGTTTTTTAATGAATCCTTTTTTATGTCGGTGTCACTTATGTATTGTTTGAGAATTCTTATAATCTGTCAAGAAACAAACATTGAATTTGTTTCGGTTTCACGGCTAGTGATAGGTTAAAGAATCGAATAGATTCTGGAGACAGGTCCTATCTCTGGTTAAAGATCAAGTAGATTCTGGAGACCGGTCCTATCTCTGGTTAAAGATCAAGTAGATTCTGGAGACATGTCTTATCTCTGTGGTTAAAGATCAAGCAGATTCTGGAGACATGTCCTATCTCTGTGGTTAAAGATCAAGCAGATTCTGGAGACATGTCCTATCTCTGTGGTTAAAGATCAAGCAGATTCTGGAGACATGTCCTATCTCTGTGGTTAAAGATCAAGCAGATTCTGGAGACATGTCCTATCTCTGTGGTTAAAGATCAAGCAGATTCTGGAGACATGTCCTATCTCTGTGGTTAAAGATCAAGCAGATTCTGGAGACATGTCCTATCTCTGTGGTTAAAGATCAAGCAGATTCTGGCGACATGTCCTATCTCTGGTTAAAGATCAAGCAGATTCTGGAGACATGTCCTATCTCTGGTTAAAGATCAAGCAGATTCTGGAGACATGGCTTATCTCTGTGGTTAAAGATCAAGCAAATTCTGGAGACAGATCCTATTTCTGGTTAAAGATCAAGCAGATTCTGGAGACATGGCTTATCTCTGTGGTTAAAGATCAAGCAAATTCTTGAGACAGATCCTATTTCTGGTTAAAGATCAAGCAGATTCTGGAGACAGGTCCTATCTCTGGTTAAAGATCAAGCAGATTCTAGAGACAGGTCCTATCTCTGGTTAAAGATCAAGCAGATTCTGGAGACAGGTCTTATTTCTGGTTAAAGATGAAGCAGATTCTGGAGACAGGTCCTATCTCTGGTTAAAGATCAAGAAGATTCTAGAGACAAGTCTTATCTCTGGTTAAAGATCAAGCAGATTCTGAAGACATGTCTTATCTCTGGTTAAAGATCAAGCAGATTCTGGAGACAGGTCCTATCTCTGGTTAAAGATCAAGCAGATTCTGGAGACATGTCCTATCTCTGGTTAACGATCAAGCAGATTCTAGAGACAGGTCCTATCTCTGGTTAAAAATCAAGCAGATTCTGGAGACAGGTCCTATCTCTGGTTAAAAATCAAGTAGATTCTAGAGACAGGTCCTATCTCTGGTTAAAGATCAAGCAGATTCTAGAGATAGGTCCTATCTCTGGTTAAAGATCAAGCAGATTCTAGAGACAGGTCCTATCTCTGGTTAAAGATCAAGCAGATTCTAGAGACAGGTCCTATCTCTGGTTAAAATCAAGCAGATTCTAGAGACAGGTCTTATCTCTGGTTAAAGATCAAGCAAATTCTGGAGACAGATCCTATTTCTGGTTAAAGATCAAGCAAATTCTGGAGACAGATCCTATTTCTGGTTAAAGATCAAGCAGATTCTAGAGACATGCCCTTAATATCCTTCCGGTACATAGATGAGTCTCGCTAAATGTAAGTTTTCTATGACATTCTGATGCCCTAATGTATCTAGTAGCCTAAGATTGTTTTTGTATTGTTATTTGTGCGACATCAAATAAAAAAAAATAACTGAAACCTCCAACGTTGTTGCTTCTGTTTCACTCTCCTCTTAGTTTTAATCAAATGTAATTACCGCTGGTGAAGAAGGAAACCAAGGGAGAATATTCTTCCTCTTCTATGTTAATTTCCTGTGCACAGCTGCTTACATACAGATGAGTTTTCGTAATGAATCTTGTTTAATTGAACAAATTAATTGAATAGCTCCGCTATAGTTCTTGACTTCTTTAGTTTTATTTAACCATGTTGTTAAAGAAACATCTTAAGGAAATTGTGGAAAAAGTCAGAAATTGGTTGTTGGTAGAGATGTGAATTGTATCAGCAAATACACAACTATTTCTATATAATCGTATTGTTGACTGAGGATATTTCTTATTACAAACACGTAAAAGCATCCTGTTATGTAAAAATTTTTTTAACAAGGAGTGAGCAACCTTTTATATTCTGATACGAATTGTTACACGAAATCTCACAGGTATACACGCACCAGCTAAATTTCTAAAATCTACAGAACAGCTTTTTAGCACATACTATAGTTGTCTTTTGATTATATATATATATTTGTAATACATTGTGTACTTCATTTTTCCTTTGTCGATTTTCATTCTTTCATGGCCCATACCGAGAGGCGTTGAATAACATAACCCTCCAGAATGTGCGCTGTGCATTAGTTCCGTCGTTGACCTTTTTCCGTACCACACCTCGAACCATTCAGCATCTTTTCCCTTTGTCCACTACCTCAATTCCTCCTATCTTCTTTTTTTAAAATGTTGTTATTAATGTATTCCAGCCTGGTTCTTCTACACACATACCATCATATCTGGTCTGCCTTTTCCTAGTTTGTGTTGTATTAAATAGCCCCCTTTAGAAAGTGTAATAGTTTAGTTTAGTTTTAGTTTAGTTTAGTTTAGTTTAGTTTAGTTTAGTTTAGTTTAGTTTAGTTTAGTTTAGTTTTCGTTTAGTTTAGTTTAGTTTAGTTTAGTTTAGTTTAGTTTAGTTTAGTTTAGTTTAGTTTAGTTTGAAGGGTTATCCTCAATGTGCAACGGACATGTCCTTCAGATCTCAGATCTTTCCTCCCCAGTTATATGTTTGAAGACTGATGACACCAGTTATGTGTTTGGAGACTGCTGACTCCAGTAATGTGTTTGTAGATTGATGACTCCAGTTATGTGTTTGGAGACTGATGACTCCTGTTATGTGTTGATTTGTTGTTCTTCTGTGTTTCCTCGCTCTGCGCTTCTTTCTGGTATCGCCTCGAAAGTTTCTCTCTATAATAATATTCATTTATTATTATTTGTCTCCAATCTAAACCACTGGAAACTACTATTCGTGCTGTTTCGTCCTAAATGTTTGTTTGCAACGCAAGTATTTAGCCCTACACTATCCGGGAGATGCTTATATTAATAGGAAAAATACATATACACAATTTATTCTTGAGTTGTGATCGCAGCCCTATGCTATAGTCATAAGAACACCGCGCGAAAGACATCGCCAATGATGGCTAATTTTTTAATTAGCCGAGTTGGCAGTGATCCGTAGCGTTTGGCTTTTCGTTGCAAGGCGCTGTGCCAAGGAGTACGGGTTCGATCCTCCTTCGGACCATATATTGTTCTTTGTTTTTTTTTTTTTTTGTTGCTGTTGATTATTTGTCATTTTTTTCCGAGTGCTGTAAATATACCTCTTCTTCTGAATTGATTCGCTGATTATCGCCTCGGAAGTTTCCATCTATAATAATATTCAGTTGTTATTATTTGTCTCTGACATCCCTATGGTTGACCTGAAGCTCCTGCAGTTTACCCATGGATGTATATTCGTGATAATTGACTGAATCAACAGTGTGCCCTTCCTCCCTGTGGGCATTTAGAATGTTAAGTCGGTCAATTGCAAATGCGCCATCCTAGACAGTTGTTCCAGCCAGGCTGTCAGATCGCTGGTTTCCTCTTACGTCGTAATGTAAAGTTATACCTTAAATGTTGATAATATTTCTGGTGGTTAATGAATAGCTTAAAACAGATTAAACATTCCTATATGGTGCAGAAACATGGGCAATAGACAACGGAACATCACAACGGATTTCAACAACAACATCACAACGGATTTCAACAACAACATCACAACGGATTTCAACTACAACATCACAAAGGATTTCAACAACAACATCACAACGGATTTCAACTACAGCATCACAACGGATTTCAACAACAACATCACAACGGATTTCAACTGCAACATCACAACGGATTTCAACTACAATATTACAACGGATTTCAACTGCAACATCACAACGGATTTCATCTACAACATCACAACGGATTTCAACTACAACATCACAACGGATTTCAACTACAACATTACAACATGACAACGGATTTCAACTACAATATCACAACGGAATTCAATTACAACATCACAAAGGATTTCAACTACAATATCACAACATCACAACGGATTTCAACTACAACATCACAACGGAACAACGGATTTTAACTACAACATCACAACGGAACAACGGATTTCAACAAAAACATCACAACGGAACAACGGATTTCAACTACAACATCACAACGGAACAACGGATTTCAACTACAACATCACAACGGAACAACGGATTTCAACTACAACATCACAACGGATTTCAACTACAACATCACAACGGAACAACGGATTTCAACTACAACATCACAACGGAACAACGGATTTCAACTACAACATCACAACGGAACAACGGATTTCAACTACAACATCACAACAGATTTCAACTACAACATCACAACGGAACAACGGATTTCAACTACAACATCACAGCGGAACAATGGATTTCAACTACAACATCACAACGGAATAACGGATTTCAACTACAACATCACAACGTATTTCAACTACAACATCACAACGGAACAACGGATTTCAACTACAACATCACAGCGGAACAACGGATTTCAACTACAACATCACAGCGGAACAACGGATTTAAACTACAACATCACAACGGAACAACGGATTTCAACTACAACATCACAACGGAACAACGGATTTCAACTACAACATCACAACGGAACAACGGATTTCAACTACAACATCACAACGGAACAACGGATTTCAACTACAACATCACAGCGAAACAACGGATTTCAACTACAACATCACAACGGAACAACGGATTTCAACTACAACATCACAGCGGAACAACGGATTTCAACTACAACATCAAAACGGAACAACGGATTTCAACTACAACATCACAACGGATTTCAACTACAACATCTCAACGGAACAACGGATTTCAACTACAACATCACAATGGAGTTATAAATTTAAAAAAAAACAGAAGTTTTGATGGGGCATACCCTGATAAAAAGAAATCTTTACAATAATCAACAGGCATAATAGACTTCTTCTTTACTTTTAATGTCATCATTTGCCTTTTAACGTCGAGGGGAAAAGGGGGGGGGGGGAGGGGGAATATATTTTGCGGGCTTATGCTCTTCTGTTTGTCTCTGCTGCTGTTATGTTTCCTTGTGTTTCTAATGTTCCGTCAATCCATCTTTTTTGTGATCGGCCTTTGGGTCTGGTGTTGTCGCAACGTTTATTGAAGTCTCTTTGTGTTGTGTTGTGATATTTTTGCCTTATCACGTGGCCAAATCATGTTATCTGTTGTTTCTTTATATATTCTATGGCGGGGGTTATTTCTAATTTCTTTCTCAGTTATTAATTTCTGATCTTAGCTCTCAGGCTGTTTCCTGAGTTTCAGTGAGGGAGGATAATTCCTTCTAAAAGAAAGAGAATTTGATATAAACCAGAATATAAAAGTAAAAAAAAAAAGTAAAGTACTCCTGTCACACCAAGTGGCGTAAAGGGAAATATGGTGTTAGTGACCCTATATTTTACAGACCTTCAGCGCATGATTTTTGGGGTAATGTGGTTGGTATTACGCCCGTGCTGCTTTACTTTCCCATAAAAAATCCGGTACCCATTTAAGGTTGGGTGAACCCGGAAGCCGTCGGTTGGGATCGAACTCTACCCCTTGTCCTTTGTAGTCCAGTTCACTAACCACTAAGATAGAATATAAAAGGCTTATTAGTAAATAGCTTTTCTCGGAATGTAATTTTTGATTTAAAATAACTAAAGCATTGCAAATAGGTCAAGGTTAAACCAAACCCTTAAGAAATCAATAGCAAACAACTGCGTATTAAAGTTGAGTGCAGTAGACCGTAAAATGTAAAAATATAACATATATGCTTTCAAAGGAAAATAAGATATATTGCATTTCAGCAATTCCAAGCCTTCTTGTGTCTTTTTGACGTTTGAATAGATTGTATACTGAAGTGAAATGCGTGAGAAACACGTTTTTGGGATCTATTGAGACTATTTGTAACTGCATAATTCCTAAGTTGTGTTTGTGTTCGCTTCTTTTTTCTGGTATGTAAAATGTCGCTGTTTTATCTCTGTAATAGATTTCATGCTTAATTATTAATATAAATGAGAAATTCGAATTATCAAATCTCATTCGAAAACTCGAATCTCCAAGCTTTATTCGCAATTCGAATCTTTCGAATCATAACCGGAAAGCTGTCGAAACTTTAGAAAGATTAGTTCGCTGACATTAAGTAGAAGAGTTCACTAACAAAGAAACGGTGACTGTTGCAATTATTGTAGTACCCGGATATTGCGGTCCTGAATCCTTGACTTTTTTCCAGCTCGTCATCTAGTAGAATCTTGTCAAACTTTCTAGTAATCAGATTGTCATGCGCTGCGCTCTCTCCAAATGTCTCGAAATTTCTTCTTCAGCTTTCCAGTCTTGTGATCGTGCGAACTTTGATTCTATGTCCAGTTTCAAGATGGAGGGGGTAAGAACATCATTGGCGCACGATGAGCTGGTCGCTTGGTCAAAACTCCTGTATATTTGTGTGTCCTGATTGTTCCCATAAACCTGCACAATGGCTGACACATTCTGTCTTCGGCAGATTGGATCTTGGTTTGACGTAGTTTTCCTTCTCGTAAAGTGGATGCCGGCCATGGTTGTTAAGCCTACCCTGCCCGTGATTTTTATCTGGGTGTTATCCCATAGACTCTCAACTCTCGAAACTAGCTCCTTCGACACTACTGAAGGTTTCTCAAATCATGCCGACGTATATAGGTGCTGCGTCGTGCACACAATACTCTCTCTCTCTCTCTCTCTCTCTCTCTCTGCGATCAAGACTCAATCAGAGTATGATTCAAGACTCTCTTATCAAGTCAGCTGTCTGTTTAAGCGATTCGATTGCCCCATATAGTTTCTCTTCCATGGAGGTGGGTGTGGACCACATTGCTCTTCTCAGGTCTGTGTACTGGGGGCAATCCTGTAGAACATGTTTTGTAGTCATATTGAATACCTGTTAAAACGTTGCACTGTGTACACATGATACAAATTGTAAAAGGAAAATGTCAAAAATGGTAATCAAATATTTGTGTGTGTCAAATTATGTTGAGAAAATGGAAATTAAACACTTTCTTTCTAAATTATATATTTCATTTACTAAATGTAAATTCCCTTTGTATCTTCTAACTTAATGGCTTTGTTAGTCACATCTCATATCTTTGTGTGTGCATGTCTGTGTTAGTCATATCTCATATCTTTGTGTGTGCATGTCTGTGTTAGGCATGTGTCATATCTTTGTGTGTGCATATCTATGTCAGTCATATCTTATATCTTTATGTGCATATTTATGTTAGTCATGTGTCATATATATTGATGTGTGCCAGTGTTAGTCATGCCTCATATCGCTGTGTGCATGTCTGTGATGGTCACATCTCATATCTTTGTGTGTGCATGTCTATGTTGGTCATATCTCATATCTTTGTGTTCATGTCTATGTTAGGCATGTGTCATATCTTTGTGTGTGCATATCTATGTCAGTCATATCTTATATCTTTATGTACATATTTATGTTAGTCATGTGTCATATATATTGATGTGTGCCAGTGTTAGTCATGCCTCGTATCGCTGTGTGCATGTCTGTGTTAGTCACCTCTAGTGACTCGGGCAGATGGTGCTCGTAAACCTGGGAGGGCCGACCATCTAAGGGCAGAATCCCCCTACAGAAAATATCATCTGCTACCTTGCAGGAAGATTGGGGACAATCAAAGGCTAAGGAATGCAAACCTGAATAAAAAGTTGACTGAAATCGGATGCACTAGGCCACTGGCGCAGAATACAGTGCAACGTTTTAACGGGTGTTCAATCAGAGTGGATCTGGCAGACTCTAATTGTGATGTTCTGTCTGTGGGGGCGATCAACACACTTAGCCTGACAGCTGACTTCATGTCAGAGTCTGGAATCCTACTCTGATTGAGTCCTGATCGCAGAGAGAGAGAGAGAGAGAGAGAGAGAGTATGGATATGATATGGAGAGATATGGGTATCAGAGTATCGTATTTTTAAAAAAAAACTGTTTTCCTTCATTTGTTTCTTAATTAAACGCAGATTTCAAATTTTGCTTCAAATCTTCTTTTCTCTTTTTCACTGGTACTGAAAAGGTGTCGTGGTTTATATCATTTGTCGTTCTTGAGCTGCACGAATTGTCTGAATTAGTGATTTTCCTTTGTTGTTACATGTCTCTATCACTGCATCTATCCATCTTTTCTAGGTCTAGACCTTTGTCTTTTTCCATGCATTCTCGAGAAGAACGCCCTTGATGGTGATTGGTGAGGATTCATTCTGACCAGGTGGCCCAACCATTTAAGTTGTTGTTGCTCTATATATTTTTGGCAGGGTTTTATTCCTACAATTTTTCTTATGGTTTAATTTGGTATTCTATCTCTTCTTGTGTTGTTTGTTACTTTGCTTCAAATGAAAACTTTAAATTTTAAGTAGATGTATTTTCCCTTTTCATTTCTTTTTATTAATTTTTGTATGAATTATTCGAGATACTTTTAGGATTCGGACTCCAGAAAATGTATTATTGGCAAGTATATACATCTGCTCTTGTATATATGAATCCAAAAGATTCCAGTTCCTTAAATGGGCGTGAGACCAGCTTTACAGCAGCACTGCAATTACTTGTATTTTCCTACACTGGTTTTGCAGAAGAATGTTAAGAATACCATGAACAGCCAAAAAAGAGTAACGAGCGCGTTCTGAAAAAGGCCACAGCTAAAATAAAACATGTTCCTAACATCATCATGAGGAAACTATTATAATCGTTGGCAATGTCGTGTAGACGTATCTGGCTTGTATTATGATCAAATAAAAGTTTGAGGGAAAAAGAGACAGAGGTAAACAGGGAGACAACATACCAATCAAAAGAGTAGTTTGTTGAAAATCTACAACAGAAATTATAAACGACAGTAGAGATAGAAATTTGTGAAGAGACATAATCATCTACCCCAGGAGACAATGTAAAAGTAAAAAGTAAAGTACCCCCGTCACGCCAAGTGGCGTATAGGGAAATATGGTGTTAGTGACCCTATATTTTACAGGCACATGATTTTTGGGGTAATGTGGTCAGTATTACGCCCGTGCTGCATTACTTTCCCAGAAAAAAAAATCCGGTAGCCATTGAGCTATCGCGGCTCCCCAGGAGACAATGTGTTTGATGAATATTTCTTTGTCTAACTTTCATTACATCACTTTGTTATAGCTTTTTTTCACATTTCCTTGCCCCTTTCCTGCTATATATCGACTTGAAAATTATCTTATACTTCTTTAATTTATTCACTTGTACAACATGGAAAAGGAAGCAACAAATAAAATGGAGATAAGCACAAATATATCATTTATTATATATCAAATATTATATTGCATACAATAATACACTAAATATTATGCAAGACGGCGAACCCACAAAATAACCAAATAAAGCGTTTTGATCACGGGAAAAAGCATTCGACCGAGTAAACAGAGAACAACTGTGGGAGATACTAACAACATACGGTGTAAGCCAACATCTAACCAACCTAATTAAAAGTCTCTACATCAATAGCAGCTGCAGGGTCAGAACAGCAGCAGGCTACACAGACCACTTCGAAGTTAGATCAGGCGTAATACAGGGGTGCGTACTATCCTCTCCCCCCCCCCCCTTTTTTTACCGTTTATTACATACATGGACTAAATATACAAGATAGCCCAACCCATCGGAGACAGAGGAGATCAACGAGCTTCTATTTGCTGACGATCAGGCACAAATACTTGGAAGAATAGAAGACCTACAAGAAAACTTAAATCGATTCAACAGCACAGTCACAAAATACAATATTAAAATCAACATCAAGAAAATAGAACTCATGAATATCGCAAAATAGAAACAGAACATCAACATAACTATAGACTGCAGACAACTAAAACAAATTGATGAATTCAAATACCTAGGAAGTATAATGACAAACGACAAATCACAAAACACCAGAGATATACTCAAGATGCATTAAAGCTTGTCAAATCATTGAACAGCTATCACCACTATTGCTCCACAAGAAAATAACTCTAGAGCCAAAACGGACTCTCTACAATACAATCTTCATCCCAACGTTGTGTTACCAATGCCAGTCCTGGACTCTGGATGCAAGTAAAATAAGAAAAATAACCTCTACTGAGATTAAATGTATTAGACGAATGACAGGAAATAATCTGAAAGATAAGATCCAAAATAAAGAACTGAAAAAAAGCTAAGATAACCTCCGTCATAGAATATATACAGAAACAACAGATAAAATTGTTTGACCAAGTGACAAGCCAGAAAGATCAAAACACAACACAACAAGCTTTCTATAGACGTTGCAAGAACACCAGACCCCAGGGCCGATTATGAAAAAGCTGGATTGACGGAATATTATAAACACTAGGAAACATAACAGCAGCAGATGCAAACAGAACAGCAAACGACTGCAAATTATATATTCCCTCGACTCCGAAAAGCAAATGAGGAAGGAAAGAGGAAGAAGATCACGGGATAGACAAGACAGAAATAATTAGACACAACCAACACAGCCAATTCGAGCGTAACTAAAACAATCCAAGCAGGAGCTGTCGGAAGAGATCGATGGAAACACTTTAAGCGTTTCCAAGATGGCGGAATTGAGTCACGTTCTCTCTATCGCTGCAGAAATTCCGTTGGATTCTTGTCAACTTTGGGTTTCCGTTCCAATTTTCTGCATTCCAGTCGAAATGATGTTCTACTTGTTATATCTGCGCCATTGAATTGGCGTTGCACGCACAGCAATGCTCCGTTTTGACAATTCAAGTGTTGTGAATGCGCCTTCCAACGTCTGATGTTGATCTGCGTTTTACGTCACACAAAGTGCTGTTCAGTGACCATTTGATGGAGATGGTTGACGCAAGTTATTTACAAGTTACAACGCATTAATGTGGTGGGATCCGTCAAGTCGGTCAAGTCAGCGTCTTTGGGAAGTTTGTACCATGTTTCGTTCGTTGTAGACTGCATTCACTAGAGTAATCATGAATACATGGGCGCAGGCATTTTGTGCGTGCTACGTCATCATAATGGCTCATCGTGTGTCCCAAGACCGACCATGCGCTAATCTTGCGATCTTGCGTTTGGTGTGCATCGGGGATAATCTGAAGACGAACTGTGTTTTGTATGTTCGGAGTTGGAGTTAAACACGATGTCCTAACATCATCAAGCGCCATACATTTACTATGGCGATCATCATTTTCAGGAGGACGTGATCTTCCGGGCAATGTGATGGATAGGCGGCAGGAACCATTGAAGGCTATGTCTGCAAAGTGTTCCTTGTTGCAGTTTCCTCATGTTCCAAGTCCGGCTTGTTGCAGGAGCTACTGAGTTAAGTGCTCTGTGCACACCGTGAGCTGTGTGTCTCATCCATTTTGATCATGTTTCGATACTCCAATTCTGTACGATGAATGATGATATCGTATGACAGGGAACAGTTGGCTGTGTTCACTTTCTGTGCGGTTTCGCCTTATGTCTTTTGGCGTGTGCTGAGACTGCTATGATGGGGACTACAGTTACCTTTCTTTGTTTGGAAGATGAGTTATAATTCGGATGATTCCACTGGCACGGGCGGTTGAGCAATTATGGATTTTAATTCGCTTGCAGTGATACCGAGGCCTTCCATAACCAATAACCAATAACTTTAAGCGTGACAGTAGCTGATTGAAACCACAGTTCATCATCATCATCGAGTGCCTTCTCCGCAATGAAGGTTGGCTACCATGGATCGCCATTCTACTCTGTTTCTAGCTTTGATGGTGCAGGATGTCATAGATTGACTTGTCCATCTTTTGATGTTACTCGTCCATGTTAGTCTTGGTCTGCCTCTGCCTCTTTTACCTTGTATTTTTCCTTCCAATATTACTTTTATTAGGCTGCTGTGTCTTTTAACATGCCCCAAAAATTTCATTTGTCTTGTCTTAATTGTATTTAGTAGTTCTCTTTTTATTTGCAGTTGTTTTAAAACTTCATCGCTTGTTTTCTTTTGTTTCCATCCAATTCTACCTATTCTTCTATAAATCCACATATCGAGGGCTGCAATTTTCTGTTCTGTTTTCTTGTCTAATGTCCATGTTTCTGCACCATACAGGAATATTGAGAAGATGTAACATTTTACCATTCTTAGTTTCAGCCCTGCTGATATTTGTCACAGTTAAACGACCGAAAATTGCACCTATTAGATGTTGAGAAAGAAGTTGAAGGGAATTGGTACTTTATATTTATATTTTTTCTAATCACATAACTATTTTTAGAAGACAATTTTAGAACCACTATGTCTGATATTAAAATATCAGAGTATGTTTTTTTTAATTTAATTTTATTTTTACTTGGTGGGGAAAATACTGTACCTTCACGCTGAGCCTGCACTAAACGTTTCTCCTCTACCTCCCTCCTTCCCGTGGAGAAACAAGTCCTGTAATGTCTGAGTGTCTTCAGAGATGTGTTTTTTCTGAGAGCTAGTTCAAGGACGATAACATAACGATACGAACGATATTGTCAAGGTGACAGCAACCTTGTCGCACCCTGCCCTTTTTCAAATGCGATCCATCAGAACATGTTTGATAATCTACTGTTCAATTTCTGCATAAAATCGTGACTAATTCAGTGTAATGTGTGGGGGGATATTGCTTGCGTCTATTGGACTCTCTTTTGTATACATTTGTTAGGCACCGTTAGGCATTTGTTGTTGACCTGTTAATAATATTGGTATCTGCATGTTTAGTTTGTGTACATAATAAATAGCATCTCTTATAAAAATGCAAGTATGACCTTATCTTTCTGCCTTGCACGTTGTCATGTCCATTTGTATGTTGTTTTAAATGTTGTCTTCCAAGACAATGCTTTTGACATTTGTTTTTAAATTATGTGCTTAACGAAAAGGAAAGAGATGGATTTTTGAAAAATTGGAAACATTGGAAACAGCAGTAGTAGAAACCAATAGAAAAAGCAAAAGATTGCAAACTTATCTCCCCTGCATGCTGAAGAACAAATGAGGAAAGAGAAGAAAGGAAGGATTAGAAGAAAAATCAAAGAATGATATTTCATTGTTTCCTTTTTGCCTTTATGCAACAAAACTACGCAAGGTTTGTTTAAATCAATTGTTAATTAATATTTCTAAACGATCCGTGAGTTACATTTGATAAAATAAAAGGACCTAAAATTGGTGGGATAGTTAAACAACTTTGATAAGAACTTGGCTGTTGGGCCTTTTAGTGTTGTCGATTAATTTTCTTTGAAATGCATGTAACTATTCCTGTATATCATAAACTATGAAGTATTGAGATCGTGTTGAAGGCCCATCTGTTTTGATTATTCAGGCCTTAATTGTAAGCTCGATAGCTTTCTCGGTGTACTCTTACTTTCTATGTAGCTCGTATGTCCATTCACTAAGTCCTACATACTTTATTTCAATGTACTTTTTGTATATCTTTTATATCAATGTATTTTTTGTATATACTTTATACCAATGTACTTTATTTTGTATATACTTTATACCAATGTACTTTATTTTGTATATACGTTATACCAATGTACTTTATTTTGTATATTCTTTATACCAATGTACTTTATTTTGTATATACTTTATATCAATGTACTTTATTTTGTATATACTTTATATAAAAAAAAAGTCTATCTCATACACTTTAGAAGTGTCCATTAAAATTTCGATTTCTTGTCGAATTACATAGAACAACTTCAGCACAATGTTGGAAATTCGTAACACCAGGAAGATTCCTCGAAACAGGTAGTAACATTTATATGAAAGAGGCAGTATAAAAGTGATAACATTTCTTGTGTGAGTCTCCACGATATATTTAAAATATTCAATCTCAAAGAGATATATATGTATGATTTCTTCATGCTTCATGTGTATGATTTCTTCATGCTTCATGAATACGATTTCTGCCGTAATTATAACGCAAAAGATAGTATTCTGATCAGTATCATCATTAATGAGTTGTGTGTCCTTTGTAGAGTGTTTCTCCCATCACGGGCCTTCGAAAAAGTTATCTGTATCTTGCCAGATCTCCCACTTCTTCTTTTGGTTTGCCTCGTCTCGTCTCCCTGGAACCATACTTTCCATTATTATTCTTTCCGGCCTACTGTGTCCTTTGATGTGACAGTTGTATTTTAATTTCCTCTGTTACATTTTGTTTATAAGCCAGTTCTCCTCAAGTCTAGCTCTTTTAATTTGTAGCATTCGGACACTGATATAAAACAGCAATTAAAGTAGTAGAACAAATGCATTTATCGGATACGCAAAATAGCATGTTTTCCACGACTAGTTTCAGTTAAGGAATTTAGTATTTTGGTGCAAGAACTACATGAGTTATTTATTATCTGAGGAGAAGTTTTGAATCTTTGCATCGTATGTTCGTATGCAGTCGCCATTATTATAATTGTAATAAGATCTCTACAGATGCTAAGAAATCGCCGAAAGTGCACTTAATTTATTATAGGAAAGAAGAAAGATAGAACCACTTTATGCTTTGAGTATAGCATCCAGGGAATATGACGTTGGGTATTTTAAATCATCCATACAACGTTTTAGTACTTAATTATGTTTTGGGGCTATGGAGTCAGCACAAGGCAGGTCGCTACTGTACCCATGGAGCAGCGACAATAACACAGTTGTGAGGCAATTTCTTCTTGTATCTTGGCTAATTTCCAATATTAGGAAAAAACAATCATCATGTTTTGGCCACGTAATGAGAAAATAACAGCTGGAATATATTTAACAACTCGGGAAAATTGAAGGACGAAGAGATAGAGAGAAGCAAAGACAATAGAGACCAGACAACTTAAGAGAATGGCTTGGCAGAAGGTCAACAACAGAAATGATAACTGTCGTGATCGAAAGTTCTGGAGAGACATGATCACCTACGCCAGCAGGCCCGGTACTTAATGATTATAATGATTTACATGTTGGTACTTGTTTACACAGCCGGCTATAGATAAATGCTTGTGATAAAATGGACTTTGTGTCTGGAGCTCTTCTTTGTTCCGTACAGCTTTGGTCGTATCATGTTACATTTGAAGGTGCATTCTTCTCAGATGGTCATATATGAGACTATCATTTAGTACATGGTCCAAAGTTTAATCATTTCAATTGCGAGCACCCGCTAGTGCATCTGTGAGTCTCAGAATGCAAAATGAAAACCACAGTTAATGCAATTGTTTATAACAACAAATAACTGAGCATAACAGCCATGTATCACATTTGTTTGTCATCGATACTTTAGTTGGTTTACTCATTTATATATTTCCACGAAGATAAAATCTTTAATGGGTACTGAATTTTTTTCTGGGAAAGTAAAGCGGCAGGGGCGTAATACCGACCACATTACCCCAAAAATCATGTGCCGAGGGTCTGTAAAATTTATGGTTACTAACACCATATTCCCTATACGCCACTTGGCGTGACGGGGGTACTTTACTTTTTCTATTTTACGAAGATAAAATAAACAAGCTTGTTCATGTATACGTTCAAAGCGATTAGAAGAAGCTGTATCTTAAAATTAAAAAAAAAAAAAAAAAAAAAAAAAAACTTGCGTGGTTAAAAAGTAAATATAGCATCTGAAACTCTCAAATTTGCCAGACTTTTTATTATGATCATTAACTTTCCAAATAGAATTCATATTTCAATTTTAACTTTAGGTGAAAAAAAATTTGACGTTTTGGGTCAAATAAATTGAGCATACAAATTGAAACCGCTTTAATAAAATATCAATTTTAAGAATGAGGAGGATGTACCAGGTTTCAAGATATCTTCGTCCATAAATGATCTTAATCTCCAAGATTAGCACTAAAATGTCACCTTGAAAAGAAATTTAACAGCTCGGCAACTGCCTAAGGTGGCAAATGTTTGCTCCGAAATGGTAAAACGCATAAGACAGTGACCATTAAACAAATATTTCACGCAATTTCAATTCTGATTGACATTTTAATCGAACTTTGAATCTGAACGTTTGGGCCCTAGACTCTGCGTAAACTTGAAAATGGCTTTAAGGTTTTTTTTTTTTTTAAATTGTTATATATCAGACCTCAGAAGTCCAGGTGTACTTTCATTTGTCAAGATAAGTAAAAGTAAAAGTAAAGTACCCCCCGTCACGCCAAGTGGCGTATAGGGAAATATGGTGTTAGTGACCCTATATTTTACAGACCTTCAGCACATGATTTTTGGGGTAATGTGGTCGGTATTACGCCCGTGCTGCTTTACTTTCCCAGAAATAATCCGGTACCCATTTAAGGCTGGGTGAACCCGGAGCCGTCGGTTGGGATCGAACCCTACCCCTTGTCCGTAGTAGTCCAGTTCACTAACCACTGAGCTATCGCGGCTCCCACTAATTTTTAGGGAATTAGTAAAACCCAGGTGTCCTCGCCAGGGAACGAACCCCGGCTGTTGCCGTGGTAAGCCAACCGCCTATCGATTGCGCTAACCGGACACCCTTGTCAAGATAAGGATGAACAGAATTCACGTTTGTTGATTGGTTGTCTGCCCGCTTCCCCATGGTTACCTCTTTTGAAATTGAAATTGTTAACTATTCCAACAGCTTCATGATATGAACAGGCCTAATGTTATTTTCCCAGACTTCTAAATAGTTAAACTGAGAATGCTATGTTTGTGGTAGCGAGAAACTAAGGAGGGATAGTTCAGGGATAGTTCATTTTGTTTCAGATCAAAAGACGTAGCTAGTTTTGTCTTTGGTTTTCAAATGGTGAAAAAAGTTGATAGTACATGTAGTTACATTTTAATATTTGGTGTCGATAATTGGATTCAGCGAATTACCTCACAAATCTGGCGTTAATACAAACTGGTTAGTTAGTTATTCGACAGATCATCCTCACTGCATATTGGATAACTCCGTAGGTATTCGAACTCTCTCTCTCTCTCTCTCTCTCTCTCTCTTTCTCTCTCTCTCTCTCTCTCTCTCGTCGGTATAATCATCAATTTGTAGCGACTGATAACCCCAGTTCTGTGTTAATCTACTAGTCTTCTTTGGCTCCTGCGTAAAGTTGTTGTTTGACGCAGCCCCTTTTTGACATGATGCTCTTGCAGCCTATTCAAGGTTGTAGATTTATATTCATTACTCGAATTACTCATTCGTCCTGCCTTATTGAGATCGCTAAGAATGCCAGCCAGGTATATTACTTGTCCATTCTCCACAACAGCCAACCCTGCGAGACTATAGCTCGCACATTGAAATCACATTTTTATTAGCCTTAACCTCTTCCGAGAACCCAACCACTGATTTCCAGAAAAGCTCATTCGATCTACCTGAGCTTACACTGAATTATGGAGAAAACAGCGTCGACAAAAGCTTGACTGAAGACACAGAGCTTTTGCTTACGCTGTTTTCTCAATGATTTAGGGTATACTGCCATGACTTCCATCGTCAAACTGCTTGTTTTTCCTTGCAAACACATCGTTGCCTTTCTTGATTATCCTTCTCACGGCCTGGAGTGTAAAGGATAATAAGTTTTATCTATCTCGAACAACATATCCATCCATGACTACCTCACTCTCAGAAAGATTCTAAAAATTCATAGCTTATACTTCAGCTTCCACGACCTCTGAATTCTATTTTCTCCATTCACGGTTCGGTGTGATGCATACAGAGAGGAGCGGACTCTCCTGGACTTCGTATCAATTCCTCACTATGTTTTATGTCCTCTAATGAACACACTTGTTAGACAATATCCTACATTTCCCTGGCTTTAACCTGCAAACTCTGTAACTCCAGATTTCATTCGCAGTGAATGTTGTATGTAATGTATGCACGGGGGTAGTGCTGGTGGCTGTATTCATGAGCTGAAAGTGCACGCACATGCACCGAAACAGCACCAAAGACAATGGATTTTGCACCGATACCGCACGAAACTGGCACCAAATCCGTGCAAAAGTCCGATAATCGGCTTATTATCTCGGTGGTCGTGGCGGTAATCGGCTTATGGTGTGTGGTGGTGCGTGACGTCATCGGCTTATGGTGTGTGGTGGTGCGTGACGGCGCGTCTCTCGCTCGCGGGCGGGGACAACAGCGGTTCTAAAACTTGTGGGGTCGTCTCTCGCGGGGGTAGCTCGGACAACAGCGGTTCTAAAACTTGTGGGGTCGTCGGATGGCGGGTCGTCGCCGGCTATCTCGCGGGCGGGGACAACAGCGATTCTAAAACTTGGGGCAATGTGCCTTGAATGGTCGTGTGTTATCGCTACAAACATCATCATGTGCCACCCTCAACAGCATCATCAACCCTTATTTCCTAGCATCATCATCATACCACACAAATTATCAAACCGATTATTAGTGACACATCATCATCATGTGCCACCCTCAACAGCATCATCAACCCTTCATGTCCTATCATCATCATCATACCACACAAAGTATCAAACCGATTATTAGTGACACATCATCATGTGCCACCCTCAACAGCATCATCAACCCTTCATGTCCTAGCATCATCATCATACCACACAAAGTATCAAACCGATTATTAGTGACACATCATCATGTGCCACCCTCAACAGCATCATCAACCCTTCATGTCCTAGCATCATCATCATACCACACAAAGTATCAAACCGATTATTAGTGATACATCATCATGTGCCACCCTCAACAGCATCATCAACCCTTCATGTCCTATCATCATCATCATGCCACACAAAGTATCAACCAGCGAAATTCTCTCTCTCTATCTCTCTCTCTTTCACATTCATGGTAAAGCAAAACAAAATTCGTTCTATATTTCACAGCTTTATTATTAATACAACAAATATACAACACATCTTTGAAAATATATATTACTGTCCGGTTGTTGACTTTGGGCATCCATGGGCCCCTCGAAGCCGAAATAGCCAAGTGGCGAGCAAACGATAAATGATACGGTCGTTTATGTGCTGTCTCGTTGAAAAAGGCATGAGAATTCTGTTAAGTTTCGCGCCACGACACTTAAGAAGTATATAATAAACACAATATAGACCGCTCGTATTGCTAAACAAATCTTGCAACACCCGCCGGTTGTAGACGAATGGAACGTGTGAATTTTGCTCTATAAAGTTTTAAATATACACGTGCCTGGAAGGCAAACCGTAGGAATAGAAATACTTACATTTGCCGAGACCGTTGTAAAATAGGGCCACCCAATGCTCACCGGGTTCATGGGCAGGGTCGGTGTTTATGACAAAGGCTGCGGTCGCCGTTGGGTCGATGCTTGGCGGTAAGTGGTTTCGTGGAATGACACTAACAAGGGAACAACGTCGAACGAAAATATCCGACATCAAAAGGTTGTAAATCTCCCTCGTGTTCATCTTCTTCTTCTTTCTCTCAAACGGCGAAGTCTTTTAGAATCTGCCTTGTCTTGGACACCTCGAGCACCGAGTCCAACTCGGCGTAGACGATAACTTGTAGGGGAGTAGTTGTGGGAGCGGCAGACTTGAGTTCTATCGACAAGGGTCCGCTTGTGGCTAGCTCAAAATGTTAGCCGTCCAGTAGGCTGGACGAGCGGTCAAAACCAAATAGACAATATCAGTCCTTGTACTCTCTATAATCAACATTATTCCCAGCGTCTTTACCAATCAGACCCATGGCCAGATTTGTGCCGAAAAAAAACTCTCGCGTATTGATTTCGTTCAAAGTCCATAGTTAGAGGCTTTCCCGATATACATTTCCCGTCGACCGTCAGGTTCATATAAATCGGACCAAAGTGTTGAAAATTGAACGGGTTAGCTGTATAAATACCATTTAACGCACTGGCCGTAATCAGACCTATCACTATACGGGTCGGTGTTTGAGACAAAAATAAATTGTCATGACTGTGGGAGAACATCCCGCTAGCGATGGAAAATGTCTTGATGGTAACCCTGTTGATCGGGTACTGCGCATTCCCGCTTAAGAGAGCGTTTTCGTGGGCCAGAGAAATCGCGGGGTTTAGCTTAGCTTTCCTGACCACGAGCGCGGCGTAGGTGATAACACTCTTATAACCCACAGAGCTATCGTGACCCGTGAGGTTGAACACATCCTTAGAGGGCGTGAGTTTTATCTTTACATCGACTCTGTTTAACATGTAACGATCCTGCACAAAGACATCAGAGTGCAAACGACTCATCATTTCAACCTCTTTACTACCCGAAGTCAAATCGCGCCGTGTTTTAAAACCCTCATTTTCTTTCAAATCGTCATGGTGGCCAGCTATGTCTTTGTAAAACAGAGCGGCCGTCAAGTATCCCGTTTTCGCATCCTCCCCGTAATTTAGCGTGGCCTCAAACACTGCTCTAAAAGGATAGGTATTCTCCGACGGTGTAACCAACGTGTCGTTTAGCGATACGTCGACTTGTGAAAATAGACTGTGAAGATAATTGTTGACCGGTCCTACCTCAGCATCGGGTGGTACACTATCACCATTCGGGAGGGTGATCTTGACCAGCAGATGTAAAAACGTGTTGAAAAGATCTAGATACTCCTCGCTGTTTCCAGAAATGAAAAACTCTATCGGTGCGCTATGCGACAAGGCTGCGATCGGACGAATTTCAATAAACTGGCCAGAGTCTAGAGATGTCTGTGTGGGTGGAACGCTAAATAAATCCAAACCAGAGTGAAGACATTCGCACGATTTGGGGTGAATGAGGGACATTATTAGTCGAAAATATCCTTTGCCACCCTCGTCTTCGTCTTCTTGCTGTTGTGCACCGAATGAAGGGGGAACCGTGTAGCTGTCGGTTTTATCCTCTTCGTAACGGGTTCTCCTGGTGGAGGTAACTACATAACTCGCTTTCTGCTTTGTCGTAAACCACTTCCTGATTAGTTGTTAACACTCAGGTGGTCTACGGCCCCGTGTATCAACCGCTGACCGGCCTCCTTAGCTCGTTCTTTGAAAGCTTCACCGACATTTTTCCCGGCTAATGCGTCCTGTGCGACCTGCAGACCGGTCCCCAAGCCCTCTCTAAGCAAGGCCTTACCGCCGGTTTTTAACCAGGGTAAAATAGCCCTCCCGATTCCACTAAAGAAACTACCGATTCCTCGACCGCTCTGACTTCGACCTCCTATAAACACGGGCATTCCATCACCCGCCTGACAACAGTAAAAGTCTTCGTATAACTCAACATCTCGACGAAGGGGGGGGGGGGGTGTCTCACCATTATACCAGCTCGAGATGTTTCTTCACTCGAAAGTGTACCGTTAGCACCGACGTCCCGCTGGTGAATGGGATGGTTTTTCCGTGTTCGTTGGCTAAAAGGATTTCCACGGTATCGAAGGAAAATCGACTCAGGGGGACGTAGTGATGCTTATCATAGATCTGAAACACCGCGGTGTGATTTCTATTGAGAACAGGCACGCTCCTGAGGAGAGGAACCATCACATCCCCGACGGGTCTGGGGAAAACGAGATCGCAGTAGACGTCAACGCAGACAATCAAGAACAGGTATGGAACACGTTGTATAATAGGAAACGCAACTTTAAATTTGAAAGACCCCTGTACAAGCCCGGAGATCGAGTTAGACTGGTCCTGGGCAGAGCCAATTTTAAAAAGGGGTATGCCCCGGCTTGGACGGAGGAACTGTTTTCCATCAGTCGTGTAAATGAAACAAACCCCGTTACATATGTGTTGAAAGACGATACGGGCGATGAGATAGAGGGGTCATTCTACACACCGGAAATTCAAAAAGTTGGAGACAAGCACGAGTACAGAATCGAGAGTATCATAACCGAGCGTCGCTCATCAGTTGGGCGAAAAGAGAGTTTAGTCAAATGGTTTGGGTACGATTCCTCATTTAACAGTTGGATACCGTCCAAGGACATTGTCAGATACAAAAACTAGAGATGCGAGAAGAAGAAGAAGAAGAAGAAGAAGAAGAAGAAGAAGAAGAAGAAGAAGAAGAAGAAGAAGAAGAAGAAGTGGTAGCTTTTGGAGAGCCCGATTTGCCAGCCGTAAACTCGGGAGTGAGGAGAGAGGGCGAACCACGCTGCTGTGGGTCGATGTTTGGGAACTATCCCCCTACACAGAACTTGTCTTTATTTGTCAAGTGGTAGTTATATATACAGTTGTAGCGGTCTCGCTGTTCAATCTGACCACCGAAAAGCCAGACACAAAGGAGGGAAAACTGTGGATAGCCCTACTGAGCAGCTGTTTGGGTTACATGCTACCGAATCCAAACTTGGAGAGGCGACGGTGAAACGAGTACAAAAAAATGAGTGTTTATGTCTCCCTGCCCAGCAATGCATCTATGGAACTTTTTAAGGATAATAACCCCGGCCACGTTTTCGTTAAACTCCCTCAGACCATTGACATTGCGACGCAGTTCGAGATCGCACTGTTGGAGATACAGTTTCCGCTAAATTATTTCAATGTAATAGAGGGTGATGTCTGGATTCGGTACGAATCTCTCTCTAACGACGATATTTGCGACGCTAGATTTCATCTCAACGTGACCTTGGAGCCTGGGTTATACACGAAACCCGATGCGTTCATCGGCGCGTTGAATGCGTCGGTCATAAAAGCGGAGGATGAGTCGTACAGGGATGTGAAAGGGTAACAATGAAATTCATTTACGCAAAAGAGGTGAATAAAGCCATCTTGAAACTTTACGAAAAAGGAGCCAGTGTTACCATAAGCGACACTTTGAAAAACATGTTAGCCTTCCCCACGACCTCTATATCAGACACGGCTCCCGATATCTTCAGCGTGGGCGTAATGGACTTGGAAAGTGTTGCAAAGAATGTCTACGTCTACTGCGATCTCGTTTCCCCCAGACCCGTCGGGGATGTGATGGTGCCTCTCCTCAGGAGCGTGCCTGTTCTCAATAGAAATCACACCGCGGTTTTTCAGATCTACCATAAGCATCACTACGTCCCCCTGAGTCGATTTTCCTTCGATACCGTGGAAATCCTTTTAGCCAACGAACACGGAAAAACCATTCCATTCACCAGCGGGACGTCGGTGCTAACGGTACACTTTCGAGTGAAGAAGCATCTAGAGCTGGTATAATGGTGAGACACACCCCCCTTCATCGAGATGTTGAGTTATACGAAGACTTTTACTGTTGTCAGGCGGGTGATGGAATGCCCGTGTTTATAGGAGGTCGAAGTCAGAGCGGTCGAGGAATCGATAGTTTCTTTGGTGGAGTCGGGAGGGCTATTTTACCCTGGTTAAAAACCGGCGGTAAGGCCTTGCTTAGAGTGGGCTTGGGGACCGGTCTGCAGGTCGCACAGGACGCATTAGCCGGGAAAAATGTCGGTGAAGCTTTCAAAGAACGAGCTTAGGAGGCCGGTCAGCGGTTGATACACGGGGCCGTAGACCCCCTGAGTGTTAACAACCAATCATGAAGTGGTTACGACAAAGCAGAAAGCGAGTTATGAAGTTACCTCCACCAGGAGAACCCGCTACGAAGAGGATAAAACCGACAGCTACACGGTTCCCCCTTCATTCGGTGCACAACAGCAAGAAGACGAAGACGAGGGTGGCAAAGGATATTTTCGACTAATAATGTCCCTCATTCACCCCAAATCGTGCGAATGTCTTCACTCTGGTTTGGATTTATTTAGCGTTTCACCCACACAGACATCTCTAGACTCTGGCCAGTTTATTGAAATTCGTCCGATCGCAGCCATGTCGCATAGCGCACCGATAGAGTTTTTCATTTCTGGAAACAGCAAGGAGTATCTAGATCTTTTCAACACGTTTTTACATCTGCTGGTCAAGATCACCCTCCCGAAAGGTAATAGTGTACCACCCGATGCTGAGGTAGGACCGGTCAACAATTATCTTCAGTCTATTTTCACAAGTCGACGTATCACTAAACGACACGTTGGTTACACCGTCGGAGAATACCTATCCTTTTAGAGCAGTGTTTGAGGCCACGCTAAATTACGGGGAGGATGCGAAAACGGGATACTTGACGGCCGCTCTGTTCTACAAAGACATAGCTGGCCACCATGACGATTTGAAAGAGAATGAGGGTTTTAAAACACGGCGCGATTTGACTTCGGGTAGTAAAGAGGTTGAAATGATGGGTCGTTTGCACTGTGATGTCTTTGTGCAGGATCGTTACATGTTAAACAGAGTCGATGTAAAGATAAAACTCACGCCCTCTAAGGATGTGTTCAACCTCACGGGTAACGATAGCTCTGTGGGTTATAAGAGTGTTATCACCTACGCCGCGCTCGTGGTCAGGAAAGCTAAGCTAAACCCCGCGATTTCTCTGGCCCACGAAAACGCTCTCTTAAGCGGGAATGCGCAGTACCCGATCAACAGGGTTACCATCAAGACATTTTCCATCGCTAGCGGGATGTTCTCCCACAGTCATGACAATTTATATATTGTCTCAAACACCGACCCGTATAGTGATAGGTCTGATTACGGCCAGTGCGTTAAATGGTGTTTATACAGCTAACCCGTTCAATTTTCAACACTTTGGTCCGATTTATATGAACCTGACGGTCGACGGGAAATGTATATCGGGAAAGCCTCTAACTATGGACTTTGAACGAAATCAATACGCGAGAGTTTTTTTCGGCACAAATCTGGCCATGGGTCTGATTGGTAAAGACGCTGGGAATAATGTTGATTATAGAGAGTACAAGGACTGATATTGTCTATTTGGTTTTGACCGCTCGTCCCGCCTACTGGACGGCTCACATTTTGAGCTAGCCACAAGCGGACCCTTGTCGATAGAACTCAAGTTTGCCGCTCCCACAACTACTCCCCTACAAGTTATCGTCTACGCCGAGTTGGATTCGGTGCTCGAGGTGTCCAAGACAAGGCAGATTCTAAAAGACTTCGCCGTTTGAGAGAAAGAAGAAGAAGATGAACACGAGGGAGATTTACAACCTTTTGATGTCGGATATTTTCGTTCGACGTTGTTCCCTTGTTAGTGTCATTCCACGAAACCACTTACCGCCAAGCATCGACCCAACGGCGACCGCAGCCTTTGTCATAAACACCGACCCTGCCCACGAACCCGGTGAGCATTGGGTGGCCCTATTTTACAACGGTCTCGGCGAATGTAAGTATTTCTATTCCTACGGTTTGCCTTCCAGACACGTGGATATTTTAAACTTTATAGAGCAAAACTCACACGTTCCCTTCGTCTACAACCCGCGGGTGTTGCAAGATTTGTTTAGCAATACGTGCGGTCTATATTGTGTTTATTATATACTTCTTAAGTGTCGTGGCGCGAAACTTAACAGAATTCTCATGCCTTTTTCAACGAGACAGCACATAAACGACCGTATCATTTATCGTTTGCTCGCCCCGTGGCTATTTCGGCTTCGAGGGGCCCATGGATGCCCAAAGTCAACAACCGGACAGTAATATATATTTTCAAATATGTGTTGTATATGTGTTGTATTAATAATAAAGCTGTGTAATATAGAACAAAGTTTGTTTTGCTTTACCATGAATGTGAAAGAGAGAGAGAGAGATAGAGAGAGAGAGAGAATTTCGCTGGTTGATACTATGTGTGGCATGATGATGATGATGATAGGACATGAAGGGTTGATGATGCTGTTGAGGGTGGCACATGATGATGTTTGTAACGATAACACACGACCATTCAAGGCACATCGCCCCAAGTTTTAGAACCGCTGTTGTCCCCGCCCGCGAGATAGCCGGCGACGACCCGCCATCCGATGACCCCACAAGTTTTAGAACCGCTGTTGTCCGAGCTACCCCCGCGAGAGACGACCCCACAAGTTTTAGAACCGTTGTTGTCCCCGCCCGCGAGCGAGAGACGCGCCGTCACGCACCACCCCACACCATAAGCCGATGACGTCACGCACCACCGCACACCATAAGCCGATTACCACCACGACCACCGAGATAAGAAGCCGATTATCGGTCTTTTGCACGGATTTGGTGCCAATTTCGTGCTGTATCGGTGCAAAATCCATTGTCTTTGGTGCTGTTTCGGTGCATGTGCGTGCACTTTTAGTTCGTTAATACAGCCACCAGCACTACTCAGGGGTGGACAACTTATTTCCCCTGTTTTTTATTGGTGGAAAAATTAAGGAGGCAACAAAAAGTTCAGCTTGATATGTCTTGTGTGCATCAAAGGATGATGTACTAGCCTCGTTATGTATCCTCTCGTCTTTCTAATTGCGTATGACCAAGAGTCATAATCAGTGCCGCCTTAACGCATTGGGCCGTTGGGCATTTGACGGGGGGCCCACGATCATAGGGGCCCCATGCGAATATGTTGTAGGGTTTAGGAAAACCCGTATAAAATTTATTATTATTTTATAAAAATCTCATAATTTTGTGTTTATAAGCGAATAAGTTATCTTATGTTAAAAATCTCTTAACTTTAAGTTTATCAATTACTTCCAACCCTCTCTCCTGTATTAGTATAGTGACAATAAAATAAATAATACATCATTTAAAATATTTTCAACCATTTATTTTTTATTCCGGGGGGGGGGGAGGGCAACACTCTTTCTTTGCCCAGGGGCCCAACACTATTTCTATGCCCAGGGGCCCAAAATGGTGTAAAGACGGCTCTGGTCAGAATAACCAGAGCAACTCGATCACACAAAAAAAATCAATTCCTGGTATTAGAAAAGAAGCTGTCGCTGACACAGTCTCTCACTGTCATCACTTCATTCTAGCCAGACTTTTCCTGGCTTTCAACTACTTGACTAACGTGATTGGTGAGACACTATTCCCAGAAAGTTGAGCCATTATTGAAGCTGGTCCTTATTATAACAATTATAAATACAATAGCAATGTGAATTGGGGAGGATGTAAAGTGCGATATTACACTATTGTACAATAACATCAACAACTCAATTCACGAAAAACTATTTTTTGTTGACTGGAAAGAGTTCTATTTAAGAAAGATGGACTTCCTATAGACAGTGAACAGATCTAAGCAGGCGTTCAATCTTTCAAAGAGTTGCTCGGTTTGCTCTAGTTTAACAGCCTCGCCCAAGAATGCATTAGTTGAGAGGAGACTCTGGTGTAGCATCAATTACAAATGTTCCTCGTTTTTTCCCCTTTCTCTCTCTCTCTCTCTCTCTCTTTCTTTCTCTCTCTCTCTCTTTCTTTCTTCTCTCTCTCTCTCTCTCTCTCTCTCTCTCTCTCTCTCTCTCTCTCTCTCCTGTTGGAGGAGTTAGACTTTTATGCAGACATGACCTTAAACGTGGAATCGAGTTCTGCCAACAATGTGAAGAATTTGTCTATCAATGGAGTCTGTGCTGGTAAGAATTTCTGTCTCTTTGTGTTGTATAGTGAGGCTTGTGTTGTGAGGATTATGTAGTTAGGAGTGTGTTGTGAGGATTGTGTAGTGGGGATTGTACAGTGAGGATTGTGAGGTGAGGATTGTGTTGTGAAGACTGTATAGTGAGGATTGTATAGTGAGGATTGTGTAATGAGAATTGTGTAGTGAGGATTGTGTAGTGAGGATTTTGTGGTGAGGGTTGTGTGGTGAGGATTGTGTAGTGAGAATTGTGTAGTATGAATTGTGTATTGAAAAATAGGTAGTGAGAATTGTGTAGTGAGAATTGTGTAGTGTGAATTGTGTATTGAAAAATAGGTAGTGAGAATTGTGTAGATTGTTGTAAATTTTGGGGAGAATGTCTATAGGTGTATGTGTGTGTGTGTGTGTACGTGTTTTTTTTTCTTTACCCCTATGCACATTCTACCTAAAATACAAAACAAACGATACCATTCTCCACTATACAACTAGAAGAAGCATAAATCCTTACCAGTACAGGTTCCGCTGAGAGAGGAAAAAATTAAAAACAATGTCTTTATTTCCTATGTTTAATTTTCTTTGTATATTTTGTCAAATTATATCATAACCTGTTCTCGGTCTCTATACTCGTTGAATGTTGAACTATATTGGGAGCCAAAGCGTCTGATGACAACAGAGCTTGTAGCGACTAATAACTGATGGCTACAGAGGAGCTGGGAGCTTGTAGCGACTAATAACTGATGGCTACAGAGCTGGGAGCTTGTAGCAACTAATAACTGATGGCTACAGAACTGGGAGCTTGTAGCGACTAATAATTGATGGCAACAGAGCTGGGAGCTTGTAGCGACTAATAACTGATGGCAACAGAGCTGGGAGCTTGTAGCGACTAATAACTGATGGCTACAGAGCTGGGAGCTTGTAGCGACTAATAACTGATGGCTACAGAGCTGGGAGCTTGTAGCGACTAATAACTGATGGCAACAGAGCTGGGAGCTTGTAGCGACTAATAACTGAAGGCAACAGAGCTGGGAGCTTGTAGCGACTAATAACTGATGGCAACAGAGCTGGGAGCTTGTAGCGACTAATAACTGATGGCTACAGAGCTGGGAGCTTGTAGCGACTAATAACTGATGGCAACAGAACTGGGAGCTTGTAGCGACTAATAACTGATGGCAACAGAGCTGGGAGCTTGTAGCGACTAATAACTGATGGCAACAGAGCTGGGAGCTTGTAGCGACTAATAACTGATGGCAACAGAGCTGGGAGCTTGTAGCGACTAATAACTGATGGCAACAGAGCTGGGATCTTGTAGCGACTAATAACTGATGGCAACAGAGCTGGGAGCTTGTAGCGACTAATAACTGATGGCAACAGAGCTGGGAGCTTGTAGCGACTAATAACTGATGGCAACAGAGCTGGGAGCTTGTAGCGACTAATAACTGATGGCTACAGAGCTGGGAGCTTGTAGCGACTAATAACTGATGGCAACAGAGCTGGGAGCTTGTAGCGACTAATAACTGATGGCAACAGAGCTGGGAGCTTGTAGCGACTAATAACTGATGGCAACAGAGCTGGGAGCTTGTAGCGACTAATAACTGATGGCAACAGAGCTGGGAGCTTGTAGCGACTAATAACTGATGGCAACAGAGCTGGGATCTTGTAGCGACTAATAACTGATGGCAACAGAGCTGGGAGCTTGTAGCGACTAATAACTGATGGCAACAGAGCTGGGAGCTTGTAGCGACTAATAACTGATGGCAACAGAGCTGGGAGCTTGTAGCGACTAATAACTGATGGCAACAGAGCTGGGAGCTTGTAGCGACTAATAACTGATGGCAACAGAGCTGGGAGCTTGTAGCGACTAATAACTGATGGCTTGCACTAAATTTGGTGAACCAGAGCCATCCAGATCCTATTGCACCTCTTCACGGTGCCTCTAGTAACAGACTAACTAGTCTAGTCTGGCCAAGCAAGTAGAGATCGAAGAGGGAATGCAAAAATTCATGACTAAAGTCTAATGTCTTGGACTGAAAGACGCAAAAGACCGAAAGACAACACAGAGCATCTAAGCCCACTTAACGTCCTATTAAGGACAGATGAATAATAATAGGACTACCAATTCTGTTATCAGTGATCTGGTGAAAGCCAAAAAGAAAGAGAAAGAATATATCATTGTCTTTGCGATGGTTTGAACGATTGTTTTCCCCATTTCTCCTGCATTTTATATTTTCTAATGGTTTTCATAGCTTCGCGTGTTATATACTATTCTACATGTGGATCTGAGTTTTCCAATTTTGTTTATTTATTTTCTTGTTTCCCACGCGGTGTCTGTAGTGTCGATACCATCTGGAGAAGTACTCTGTGTGCCTGTTTGTCTAGTTGCGTCAGATTTGTAATAGATAGGGAATAAAGGAACATTTATGCTGACGCGCTGAAAGCTGCATTCTCTGGTAAGGAGTTTATTGAGTTAGTTCTTATATCTCCTTCTTAGCGTTCACCCGTTAAAACGATGTCCTAACATCACCAAGCGCTATACATTTTTTTAATATGACGATCATCATTTTCAGGAGGATGTGAACTTCCGGTCAATATGGTGGATAGGTAACAGAGACCATTGTAGCTATGTATGAAAAGTGTCCTTGTTGCAGTTTCCTCATATTCCAAGTCCGACTTGTTGCAGGAGCTACTGAGTTAAGTTCTCTGTGCACACCGTGAGCTGTGTGTTTCATCGTTTTGATCGTGATTCGATATCCCAATTGTTTACAAATAATGATGATATCGTATGACAAGGAACAGTTTGTTGTATTCACTTTCTGTGCGGTTTCGCCTTATGTCTTTTGGCGTGTGCTGAGACTACTAGGATGGGGACTACAGCTACATTTCTTTGTTTGGCAGATAAAATAGTAATTCGGATGATTCCACTGGCACGGGCGGTTGGGAAATTATGGATTTTAATTCGTTTGCAGTGATACCGGGGCCTACCATAACCGTTAAAATGGGCGCGGATGCCCTGTGTCGCTAGTGTATGTCAAACCGCTATATCTGCGTATATTGGTCCGACATATCCGTCTTCAGCATGTGTAGATTTATAATTCAACCAATTTCCCCGAGCAGCGGCCTCCTCATTCCGACTTATAAAGGTTCTTGAAGGTATTCGAAATGTTCTTTAACGTGCGCAGAATGCACATGGGATTTCATTTGTTTCAATTTCCGAAAGAGCTAAACATCCGAACACACTACCTAGAGACCAGGAGAAGGCCCGAAGAAAGGATTAGGACGACGTCATATCTCTAGACCACCCAGGGTCGTTCCCCCCTCCCCCGTTGTTGTATCTATTGCTTACATTTAAAAATAATACTATCGTTTTGATCTTCTCCATATAGGTATTACACCTTCACTTTTCAGCCCACAATACTCTTGTCTACGAGGAACTAGGGCATATGGATTTTTAATCTTTCTGTGGAAATTCTTAATAGGCTGCTGAGGTCGTGTACCACTTTATAATCTGTTAGCTTAACGTCACTTTCAATTACCAAAAGAGTACTCTATCACCAAGGTAAGTTTGATTTAATGTTTCTAAAATGATGTTCTCACAGAATTAAAACAAGAGCAAGAATTAAGTGTTACTGAATTTTTCGATACTCAAACGGGTATAAAGAAAGGGGACTGAAGAGTGAGAGAATTTTCTTGATTGTACTGAGAGAGAGAGAGAGCTAGAGCATAGTTACTGTTATCTGCTAAAATATGTTTAAAATTTACACCTGGCAATGTTTATGCTAAAAATTTAAATTGTCTTAGCGCCGATAATAATTATGAATTCTCTCTCTCTCTCTCTCTCTCTCTCTCTCTCTCTCTCTCTCTCTCTCTCTGCGATCAAGACTCAATCAGAGTAGGATTCCAGACTCTCTCATGAAGTAATTAGAGTCTGTTAGATCCAGTCTGATTGATTAACGTTTTAACAACGTTGCACCATGTACTGCGCCAGTGGCCCAGTGCATCCGATTTCAGCCAGCATTTTTTCAGGTTTGCTTTCCTTAGCCTTTGATTGTCCCCAATCTTCCTGCAAGGCAGCAGATTGTCTTTTCTGTAGGGGGGATTCTGCCCTTAGATGGTCGGCCCTCCCAGGCTTACGAGCACCATCTGCCCAAGCTGTATAATGAATTTGATTTCAAGTAAATCGAAAATTGCAAATATGTCTGGCTTTTTAAGAAACGTCATGAGATTTGGCTTCAAATCCGAGTTATTATCTGGCAGTGTCACAATATTGTTTACATATTCTAAAGGAAGCACGTGTCACTGGTGCTGTTTTTATTTACTACATTAAGACATCAAGAAATTACAAATTATGGGTAGAGTCAAGAAACAGAAGAGTCATCAGAGATTTAGATATGACAAGGACAGAAAGAAAAACTGGAAGAAAGCAAAAGGAATGCCCACAATCAAGTGGTAAGCGAAGAGCTAAAATTTGACTAAATTAAACAATACTTACCTGTTGTCGATAGCCGTATGTGAATAATTAATAATTAATTACTTGTAAATTAAATTTTAATAATACATACGTTTTTTAACGAGTTACAATAATATATTATTTAAACTTGTAATTTACAAGTTTAGCGACATAAATTCAAAAGTTTCAAAACAGAAACTTGAGAAACAACGTTACAACGATAGGGTATGACAAAAATAATAAATTAATTATTATAAATATAAATGGTATGGACTTGACTCAATTGACTGTGACTATGGCAGTTAGTTTCATTGTAACTTTAATACATACATTGTAACTTATGTATTTTGTAAGTATGAGTAAAAGTCTAGTCATTTCCATTTTTAATTTATATATAAAATTATCTGAATCTGAGTTCAGACTTGGCAGAGCTTCATATGTAAATTAATCATATCATGTTTCCTCTAACACACACTCAGTCTGTCTCAGACCCAAACAATTCAACAATTGAAACACTAACTAACAGTTTACAGTAGTAACAAAAATTAACTAAAACTGTCAATAAGTAATAAGTTGTGATGAACAACATGCCCCCATGGTGATGGAGATAATTTTTAGTATTTTGAGATAACACTAGTAAACTAGTTTGTTGTCCTGTTGCAAACACCACACTCACACAGTCTGTCAGTCACTAATAAATAATTATGAGTTATGAGTACTGACTGAGATTGAATATGATTATGAAAAGAAATTGGTTTTATTTATAAATTTTATGAAATTTAAATTTCTTGGATTATTTTACTATTTTAGAATTATTATTAATATAATTTCTTACCTTATTGCCTTATTTATTACTTAACACTTTCATTTCATTGATTATTGTTTAAATTTAACTTTTAAAAAATGAATAACTCTTGTTTATTACTTTAGGTAGCTTAGCTAAGTTTGAGTAAATTCTGTAAATGAGGTCAAGTTAAGGATTTAATTTTTTTATGATAAATTAATACATGAAATAAAAATTTAAAATATTGATGATGATTGATTGCTTTGTAAGTTCTAAATTAAAATGTTCAAAAAATAATGAAAATTAGATATATAATTTATTGATTAAAAATGTATAACATCTCACTACTTATAATAAATTTTACAGCCACCAGACTAATAAATAAGACTTAACTTTATAGACTCGACTTATAAATCCACACAGTAGTCTTACTCTTAGTTTAAGTTTAGCATTACTCTAACTCAACTTACTGAACTTCAGTGAGAGTGAGAGTACTAAATAGTAAAACTACTGTGGACTTCAATCTGAAGTTACTGAATTCTACTCTTAGGAATCAGTGATCTTGGTCTTTCTCTCAGTTGTAAAAGTAGACTAGAAACTAGAAATTAAGGTTCGAGATAAAGCATGGCTTCACATGTGTGTCCCGTAACATCATTTATGCCAACAATGCCACATGACTTACATTGGCGAGTCTGGGAGACAATCAGTAGAAAGATTTTGTGAACATTTATGAGATGTTCAACAGGATACTGGCACTCCAGTGTCTTCCCATTTCAACTCCCTAGATCACAAGGGCAAAGACGACATCTGTATCACTAGTGTTGTCCTTTGTCACTCTGGCGACCGCAGCCGATTTGCTTTGGAGAATCGCCTCATAGTCCAGTATGGCTCGCTGACCCCACGAGGCATGAATGTATCACACTCGTACACATACACTCGTTCCCTTTCGGTTACTCCTTCCCTTTTGCATAGCCTTCTCTACTGCCCATGTTTGGGCTCTTTAGTCTATCTACTATACCATGCTATTATAGTTCACCTCCACTAGTCCCCATTCAGACACTTTGGTGTTCTCCTATACCGCTTTTTTCTGTGCTACTAACCCTTATATGTTTTTATTGTACCCCACTCTCAGCCTTTTGAGTACCTGTTATTCTACAGTTCTATTCTTTCTCCTTTGTGTTCGCACACTGGCCCCGGTGTGTAATCTTCTGGTTATGTGTGCGTTATGCGCACATTTCTACATATATATGATTGTCCCCGTATGGGTGTGCACATGCATGTATGTGTTCATATGTATGGGTATTGGTGTATGTATATATATATATATATATATGCATGTATGTATGCATATATGTATGTATGTATGCATATTTATATATATATATGTTATGTATAAGTAGGTGCATGTCTGTTTGTACATGTATATATGTATACACGCTTCTGTGTGTGTGTATACATGTATTTACGGGCCCTTAGATACTTTTAGACATTGTCAGTGTCTTAGCAGTCGATGTAACCTAGACAGTGTCCGTCCATGTGCCCCCCTTTCCCCTCCCGCCTGCTCATGTACATTTATAACCCTTCACCTGACCAAAGGGTATAATTACAGCTACACCAGTGTGACTCGCCCTTTCCTATTTTGACCACGGTCCACGACACAGGGAAGTAATTTTTCTTTTCTTTAACCAATTTCGATTATTTTGTTTTGGATGTTTCGTTACTAGTTAGCTATGTAGGATTAGTTTTATTTACTTACATATCTGTGTGTGCATGTTGTTTGTTGTCCCTGCTGATGGCCCATTGAGCCGAAGCGTTGTTCAAATCTGTGTCATCTACTAACGTAAAGCTTTTACCATATCATTTTTTCTATTTTTATTTCTCAATTTTCTCTCACATTTAGCTTTACTGCAACTTCACATTTTTATGCATTCATTTGCATTTCTTTGCCTTAACCCCAAACTAGAAATTACAAGGGCCGTATGCCATATGAAAAAAAATAACCAAGTTTTTTTTTTTTTGTTACATTTTGTAAATGTTGGAAACTAGTAAGTAAATACTCACACTCAATTGAAGGAATAGACCTGGAGACAATTCAGAACTACAACTGCCTTGGACATACCATTACCAGTGATGGAAAATGTGCAATTGAAATAAACAAAAGAATCATCATCAAGTACCGGGCCTACTGGCATAGGTGATCATGTCTCTCCTCAACCTTCGATCTCAGCAGCTATTTATCATTTCTGTTGTTCACCTTTTGCGAAGCCATTCTCTTAAGCTGTCTGTTATTTTTTTCTCTCTGCTTCCCTCTATCTCTTCGTCCCCCAATTTTTCCAGTTGTTACAATATACTCCAGTTGTTCTCTTCTCATTGCATGACCAAAAAATGATGATTGTTTCTTCCTAATATTGGAAATTAGCTCTCTTTTTGCTTTGACCCCTCTCAGAACATCTTCATTACTCTTCTTAGCTGTCCATGGTACTCTCAACATTCTTCTGTAAAACTACATTTCTTCATGATTGTACAAAGAAAATACGGCGGTGGTTTTCTGTTGCCTTCCGTCGGTTTGTTTACGGTTGGCTCCGCTAGCCTTTGGCTAAAAAGTCTCACCCACAAGGCAGTGGGGTTGTTTTGCTTCAGGGTAACCTCCCTTAGAACAAAAGAATAGGAATGGCAAAAAGTAATTTTAATGTCATGAAGAATATACTAACATCAAAACAAATAACACCAGGACTAAAACTAAGAATAGCAAAATGTTACATCTTCTCAATATTCCTATATGGTGCAGAAACATGGGCATTAGACAAGAAAACAGAACAGAGAATTGAAGCCTTTGAAATGTGGATATATAGAAGAATAGGTAGAGTTGGATGGAAGGAAAAGAAAACAAACGATGAAGTCTTAAAACAACTAAAAATGAAAATAGAACTACTAAGCACAATTCAAACAAGACAAATACGATTTTTGGGCCATGTTAAAAGACACAACAGCCTACTAAAAGTAATCCTGGAGGGGAAAATACAAGGTAAAAGAGGCAGACCAAGACTAACATGGACAAGTAATATCAAAGGATGGACAAATCAGCCTTTGACAATCTGCACAATCAAAGCAAGAGACAGAGCAGAATGGCGCTCCATGGTAGCCAACCTTCGTTGCGGAGATGGCACTCGATGATGATAATGATGATTATAATATTAAGAAATTTCTTATATTTTCAATCCTGAAGATTCTAAAAAAAGGGATTGTTGTACTCACACTGTAATACATTCACTGCAAGTTTGTTTCACTTGGCTTCCTCTACTCTTGTCTATTATTGACTATCCAGCATCATCAACTAGTTGCTTTGGTTGTCACTGCTTTATCCACTGATGGTGTTTAGTTGGCACTTTACTCACTAGTTTTTTGTTATGCCATTTCTGTTATTTTTTTCGGCACAACCATTTAATAGAAGTCTGCATTTTCTTCACTCTGGTCTTTGCTTTATCATATATGTTTCACAGCCATAATAATGCATTCGCATTTGATTTGAATAGTTGTATTTTTGTTCCTGTTTCGTAAATTTGGTAGATTTAAGTATTTGTTAATGCAAATGAGAGCTACTAGGAATTTTAGTGACAAACGACAATTCACAAACAGCAGAGATGCATCAAAGCTTGTCAAATTATTGGACAGCTATCACCACTATTGTCCAACAAGGAAATAACTCTAGAGGCAAAACAACTTCTTCCAAGCATTATGCTACCAATGCCAGTCCTTGACCCTGGATGCAAGAACAATAAGAAAAATAACTTCTACTGAGATGAAATGTGTTAATGAATGACAGGAAACAGCCTGAAAAATAAGATCAGAAATGAACTGAGAAAAAAGCTAAGAATAGCCTCAACCATAGAATATATAAAGAAACAACAGTAAAAAATGGTTTGGTCACGTGACAGGGCAGTAAGATCAAAACCCACCTCAATAAACGTTGCGAGAACACCAGACCCAAGGGTTGACCATGAAAAGATGGATGATGGATTGATGGAATATTAAAAACACTAGGAAACATAACAGCAGCAGAAGAGCAAAAGACCACAAATTATATCACCCCTCAATGCCGAAAGGCACATGAGGAAGGAAAGAAGAACAATGAAAGCTACTTTTGCATTGAGTGTCTGATAATTGCATAAAATGAACAGTTTTAAAAATTTAATTTTTTGCCAACCTACTGTTTATTGATTTACTGCATTAATAGATTTTGAGATTAAAATATTTATCTGAAAACCATGTGAACATAGATGGAAAAAGTGATTAACTTCTGATGGTGAATGTGCAACAGATATGAAGTGCAGAAGAGCTAAAGTAAAGGCTGCATTCTTGAAAGTGAAAATATATTGTGCAGTCCTTATTTGACATTGAAGATAAGAAAAGGAGTTCCTAATTCCTGTCACACTAATGTGAATCCTGGACAATCAAGAAAATAGACAAGAAAATTATTGTAGACCACAGAAATGTGGCTTTGTAGAAAATGTTAATAACAACATGGACAACCAACAAGAGTAACAAGAACATTCTAAGAATGTATTTTAACACAGGAAATACCTAAGGAAAAGCTAGAAATGGAAACTTTGAAAAAATACCCGGCTGTTTAAGAAAATGGTTTAGTGTCTCAATGGTGGAAATGATAAAGAAAATAACCATAGAGATATAAAGTGGTAGCAGCAGGCAAGGTATTTGAAGATGTTCATGACATTTCTTCATATGATGTGTTCTCCTTGATGAATTGTATTTCTTCTTAGTAATACATTTTATTACTATTTATGTTGTTTGTAATTTCAGTGATGAAATCAAGAAAGCTTGGGATGAAACCAAGAGTGTTAAACAAAACCTTCGGGAGATGGGCATCTCTGCTGACCCTAACCAGACTTTAAAAGTCCCAAGATCAAAGGTATTTCAGAATGTTGTTTGTACATCTAGACAGGTGCTTTCAATAACAGTTTTACAATGGTTTTCATTCCATTGAATGAATTATGGTATAATTAAATTGTGTTATTTTTGTTTTTTCTTATGGCAGTAGTCAATAGGTGACTTCCTTGTGACATTTTGTAGACCTAAAAAAACATTTCTCTCCTGAGCAGAGCCCCAAGTCCAGTTATAACACATTGGACAGAAACAAATGGCTCTTCTTGAATGCTGCATGAGATTATATTTTAATTTTTTTAGATACTTACCACCAAGTATATAATTCTTCTTTATGAGGGAGATTAGAAAAATAAGAAAAAATATTAAGAATTACTTTTTTTCCCCTTATAAATGTGTAATGGAGTAATTGAGCATTGGCATGTAATTCTAGGCTAGCAATTGTTATTGCCTATATAGAAGATACCCTTAAAAAAAAAAAAGAAGAATTTTACAAGTAGCAAATACAAATAAATATCAGAGTATTTATATGTAAAGATGTGGATATTGTGGGAGAACAAGTTAGTTTCTAAAAATTCATTTTTAATGTATTTTGCTGTTTGTCCAAAACAAAATCATGTTTGATTTTAATAATTCTGCTTGAATGTAGTATCTATATTCTGGATAAAAAAATTAATTCAAGGTTCATCAAATAATTGCAACACTGTAACAAATTTCACACTCAAGAGTAATAAGACTACCGCAAAATGTGATCAGTATGCACACAACAAAGTCAGTTAAATAATACATATTATATATCTTTTCAGCCTTTAAAGATGGGTCAACTTGATGTTACAATGGAGGTGGATATTGAAAAGACTCCAGTCAAGGATTTTGTTATTAAAGGTAAAGTAATGGAGATAATGATATGTTTAACACAACTATGATTGTAGCTCATAATAGCAGATGGGCTAAAGTCCAGTCAAGCCAGCTGTAAAACTGAGTCCTGAATCACAAAGTCAGAGAAGGTATGAAGATATCAGCGGCCAGAATGTGAACTAATTCATCTTCAAGGAGGTAAGATGCAGAACATAATCTAAAAATGGTTAGTGACTCATTCCTGACTTCTTTCATCAGGATGGTGACCAATGCTGATCAAGATCCTACTGCGTCTCTCCATGGTGCCTTTGGGAGAGATTAACTAGTAAGTTATTGGGCCAAAATGTGCCACACATCTTAGTGACAGCACATTTCTTCGGTCCATTTAATGTCTTTTAAAAGACGGACAATGAAGAAGAGTATTCATCAGATAAATGCAGAAGAAAATGTATCATTCAATTTTGCTTAGTACCACATGCACACTTTATATTCCTACTGTATGAAGTTAGATAATTTTAATCTTACCATTAATTTTTGTAACTTTAATCTTACCCTTAATTTTTGTGTACTAGCAGGTTCATCCATTGTTATGCCTGAATTCTCAAGACTACTGTGATAATGACCCTATAAGTAATTATTCCTGTAAGATCTAGTTTGATTTAAATTGTCATACTATTTGTTGATACCAGTCTATAAAATACAAGTTATTTACATTTGACTCACCGAGGAGTGAATTTCTTTGTGACCATGCTGTCAAGAATGGCCGCTGTTAATTTTTTTAATGAGTCTGTAAGATATGCTTCTGGACAAGAAGGTCCTGTCTCTATCACAGATGCTTGAAACTTTCTTCTATGTGTTGTTCACAGCTTTACCTTCCACAAGTCCTGGGTAGTGAGGTCTGATGTTTAGCCCCTCGATTAGCGGCAAACAACAGGAGGTTCCATGTGCAATCTGCATGTTAAGAAACCTTCAGCTGTTACAAATTTAAAAAAAATAGGTCAAATGGCTACACCAGGCAAAATTGTTACATATGTACCCAAAATAGATCCCAGGGCAGACAGTGGAGTATGTGGGTCATTGTTCTCTTTAGAGCTTCAGAGTATTTCAATTAGAAGATCAGAGAATCTATGAATATGTCCAGTGGTGATAATGATCGTAAATTAACATATGTAAATCATGTGTGATAATCATATGTGACATTCAACTGTTATGGTGATTTTCTGTGTGAATTACATCATGTTACTTTCAGATTTGGAGGAAAAGTCAAAGATACCAGGTCGTAAAAAGATGAGCATGTCTGATGAAGATGCTGGATTTTGTGTATACATGATGGATAAATATGGAGAAAACTATAAGGTTTGCTAATAAGTTACATATATTATTAATTAGTGTATAGGCACATTTAAACTGTTTTATGCTTGCGAACCTAAATATATGTCTAATGAACCAATACCTAATTTTGAGAATACCATAGACAACTGAAAAAAAACAAAAAAAAAAACTTACCAGCATGTTCTGAGAGAGAGGCCAAAATAAAGATAAGCTTATTACTAACATCATATGAAAAGAACCACCATTTTTTGACCATGTAATGATAAGAAGAAACAGCTGGATCAATATATGACAAGTATAAGAAAGAATTTAAATATTTGGAAACTTTGTTAACCTCAAGATGGTAGATATACAACAGAGGTGAGATGCGGAATGGCTCAGGCAAAAGCAGCTTTCCAAAAAATGAGGAAGATACTATGCAATCCATTTTTGACAATAGAAACAAGAAAAAGAGTTCTTAAATGTTATGTACAGCAAATCTTATGGATTTGAATCATGAACAATAGGACAACAGGCAAGAAAATCACTGGAGTCTGTAAAAAAGTGGTTTTACAGAAGAGTGTTGAGAATACCTAGCTAAGAAGAGTAACGAAAATGTTCTGAAAGAGGGCAAAGCAAAAAGAAAGCCAATTTCCAATATTAGGAAGAGACAATCATCATTTTTTTGGCCATGTAATGAGAAGGGAACAGCTGGAATTTATTGTAACAACTGGGAAAACTGAGGGATGAAGAGATAGAGGGAAGGAAAGAGAAAAGATACCAGACAGCTTAAGAGAACAGCTTGGCAGATAAGTCAACAACAGAAATGGTAAATAACTGTCTAGATCGAGTTGTGTAGAGACATGATCACCTACATGCCAGCAGGCCCAGTACTTGGTAATGATAAGAAAGATTGGTTTTGGGGTGGAGGGGATAGAAGTCAAAGATACCAAATAGTTCCTGATATTGGTTTGGTGGAGGCCAACAATTGAATTAATAATTCTAGAGTTTGAAGTTTGTGGAGAGACACATCACCTATACCAGCAGGCACAGTAATTGATGTTGACTTGATTAATATATATAGATTGCTGAAGAAATATAATGAGGGAGGTTTTAAATGGTGATGACAGTATGACTGAACAGTAGACTTTACCATAATCACTGCTGTGCTAAAAAACGCGTCATTTTGAGGTGAATTCAACATCAAAGTCAATGTAAGCAATATTTTTGTGTGTACATTTTAGTGGCCACTTTTGTCTGATAATATATATTGATCACCAGTTTTTTTTTATTCATGAATAGTGGGTCTGCAATGAAACCTTACAATAATCTGATGTTTTCTTTTTGTTTTAAATGGCACTGTCAGAGATGCCCATCAGTTTGAGTTCTTATGAATGGTACATTCTTTCCTTCAGTTCCACAACACTTACGGTCATTGAGTCACCATTGCTGATTAACCACTTTCCTCCATTTCTTTTTGCTATGTGTAAACAGATAAAGTAAATATATTGATGATTCTTAAAATAGGTATGTATATTTGCTGCTTAGTAGGAAGCATCATCAGAGCATACTGATTTGGCAATAAAGTAAACTCGAGTTTCATCCAAGCCAAAACCTTTTCATTTGACCTTACAGAAAGATAGGTAATAGCTACTTGACACACTGAGCAAGGTAGTAACAGCGAGGAACATGCAGAAGATACTGTGTATGGCTGAAAGGTGCAGATATCAAGGCCTAGCCATAAATTAGCAACATAATGCATCGATACTTTCATTAATGGATGCTTACGCAGAATAAAGGGATGGAAATGGCAGGACAAAGTCACTAACGTGGAATTATGGAAATGTACCAGACAAATACCAGTGGATAAAGAGATACAGCGTAGACGATGGCGATGGATAGGACACACACTACGGAAGCCAACTGAGAGTATTACACAAAAGGGCCCTTTTTTGGAATCCCCAGGGGAAAAGACAAAGAGGAAGACCAAGGAATTCTTGGAGAAGACAGATCGAAGCAGAGATGAAGATGATGGGGAAGGCATGGAATGATCTTAAAAGAATTGCAAAAAACAGAACGACTTGGAAAGTGTTTGTTGAAGACCTATGCTCCACTGGGAGCTAAAAGGTAGAAGAAGAATGCATCGACACTAACAGGTGAACAATCAGAAGAAGAGAGTAAGTCCACTGGTTCCCTCAACCTAAAAAATGTGGCCTTTTACAGTGATGTTTAATATTTCATTTCCCTATAACAGTGCTTGACATTTTTTACATGTTGATGAGTAGAACATTCTTAGTATATTGTTTTCCTTATTATTTTGTTCTTTTAGGCCATGGCACTAGATGAGCGTAATTATTATCAAGAAACTCCCAAACAGATACAGCGTAAAATAAATCGCTTCAAGAGCATTCCAGAAATGTACAGTATCTATGCAGAAGCCAGGCAAGGTGAGACCTCTCACTTGAAAAAGGGTGTAGCAAGTTCTTGAGTCAATATCCTTGTGTTCACTATCAGCTGCTGGTAAAATTGAGCAGTACTGGTAAATTAAAATAGTTTTGAAAAAAAAAAAGAGTAAAATAAAGTAAATTATGAAGTAATAAGGTATGTCATGAAATAATATGACTAAAAAAAGGTGGTACCTGTGCTTATTAAATTATAATCACTACAAAAGCAAATAATTCAGCAGGAATGTTTAGGTTTATTTCTTGATTTGATGCTACTATTTTTAATTTAGGGCTAGGTTATGTTAATGTACGTTGCATTTATTCTTAGATTTATTATATTAGATGTGAGCTTGAACATGTTTAAACATTGCACATTGTCCTGGAATATTATTGGTGACTGTCAAATGTATTTTGTGTCTTTCCAGACATGTTTAAGATTTTCAGCAATCATTTTGTTCTGTGTTTCAGCTACACACAAGATTTATATTTTTATCGTCTTAACAGAGTACTATAATCTGCCTTGGTATGATCATTATCATTTCTATTTTACAGAGCGAATGTTGTACATCTTTTGTGGTGACCGCTTAAATATGATGTTAGGGCCCATATCTTTGTTGAGTCATCATCATCAAATGCCGTCTCAGCAACGAAGGTTGGCTACCATGGAGTGCCATTCTGCTCTATCTCTTGGTTTGGTGCAGGTTGTCATAGGCTGATTTGTCCATCTTTTGATGTTACTCGTGCATGTTAGTCTTGGTCTGCCTCTTTTGCCTTGTATTTTTCCCTCCAGGATTACTTTTAGTAGGCTGTTGTGTCTTTTAACATGGCCCAAAAACCACATTTGTCTTGTTTGAATTGTGTTTAGTAGTTCTCTTTTAATTTTTAGTTGTTTTCTTTTCTTTTCCTTCCATCCAATTCTACCTATTCTTCTATATATCCACATTTCAAAGGCTTCAATTCTGTTCTGTTTTCTTGTCTAATGTCCATGTTGTTTTGTTGAGTGACCAACACTATATCTAGAATATTGGTAAAATCCTATTTACCTCAAGTGGAATTCTCTCCTTGAATGTGATTTTGTTTTAAGGCATGTGCTTGATTCATTGTTATTTTGTATTAAGTGTTGACAGTTGTGTATGCATGTATTTAGGGTAGTATTTGAAATGTGTTAAAGATTAGCTGTAAATCACTTTAGCGAGTTTTTAGTATATAGATTTTATAATAGATATTTTTGTTCTGCATATGTGTATGAGAGTATCATGATAGTTGCATTTTAGCTTCACAGCCAAAATATTTATTGATGGATATTCTGTTAATAAAAGTACTTGGCCCAGCTGTAAAAATGGGTAACAATTATGAAGTGCCATAATAATGAGGAAGAGCACTTGTCATACACTTATTCATTGTAGCTCAAATGTTATAAAGCACTTCACACCTCAACAATATTATATGCTATGGAGTTTTCATTAAAGTTTATGTATAAGAGGAGTGTGTGTGATGAAAAGAAGATGAGAGGCTACAGAGATGGGATTTATCAGAAGAATGTTGAAGTTCCCTGGACAGCTAAAAAGACCAACGAGGAAATTCTCAGAGGCCAACAGAGAAAGGGAGCTCCTAAGAAACATCGAAAGAAACAGTCAACATTTTTCAGAAACAAGAGAAGAGGAAAGTTGGAATACTTGGTTTGAACTGGCAAAATATGGGGAGTGTGAGATCACGGATGACAGAGTGAAAATACTAAATAGTTTGGTGTCATGGCATGGAAAACAGTCAACAACAGAACTGATACGATGCACTGTAGATAGAAGATTGTGGAAGGACATGAGCACCTATGCCAACCAGTATGGCACATGATGATGATTGAGTGTGTGTAGAGGAGTTTAAATAATATTGCAGTTACACATTCACTTTCTGTACTTAATATTCACTTTCCTTGAGCTTTGGTGAAAGTACAGACTTCGTTGTACTTTAGCTGATAACAGTTCAACAATAAAAAAAATTATCTTCTTTATGGTCTGTGTGTTTGATTTTTTTTTTTCGGAGAGTTGAGGTATACGAATTAACTGTCTTGTGTGGTTGGCTGAGCATTAATTGATGAATGCTTTATTATAATCATTAATACCCGTTTACCTAAAACTTCCTGCTCATGTTTTGCTTTTGTGGAACAAAAATTCAATAAATTGTTAACATTAGACATTTCAGAAAGCAGATTTGAAAATAAATTGGAGATAATAATAAAAGAATGGAATAAATTTACTGACATTAACTTAACTAGTTTACTGACCTTGTAGATTGCTATGCTGATAGACACATGGACAAAGTAGTAGACAAAGCTGGTGGAAGAGATAACTGGGGTGCAGATAACATTTTTAGAAGATTATGTACAGGGAGAGTTAGATCAGTTCTTGAGTATAGGTGTAACAGTATCAAAGACATAGTTTGACCTATTTATCAGTGAATATAATCAGATTGCACACATTCTTTGCCATACCATAGGGGCTTTAGAAAGAAAGACAATTCGTAGACATATGATGCATGACAGTAATGAAAAAGAAATACATAAGACCTCTAATTACTATATGCACAAAAAGAATAACTATCTATCGTGGCGGTAGTCAGACTTTAAAGAACAGTTTTTTTTTTTTGCTGCACAAAAACTCAGTACTTGCTCAGAGAAAGCCAAGACCCAGTTAGCACCACTTATTTGTAGGTATCCATTCTGTGGAACACAAAAAAAAAAAAAAAAGAAAAGAAATAGAGTAGGTGAAGTGTATAGAATCAAGTGTGTACATGAACCAAAACTTATCACAAGAAAAGTATATAGGGTACATCTCACATAGGACTGTTGCACTCAAAAATAGACATCTTTACTGCAAATGATAATGAAGAAGGGGTTCTCTGAAATAAAGAAAATGGAGAAACAGAACCTAACCATAGTCGCAGAGAATTAAATAAAGTAATTATGCAATAATGCTGAAAACAGCTCTCAAGACTGCTGCAGAAATTACTCTTGGAAAAAACAATTTACGTGAGAAATTAATGTTGTAACAAAATTGAAATGTAAAAAATATCAGTGTATGACTTGAGAGCAACCCATTGTGTTCATATAATCTTCAGAGGGTTGTGGTGCTAGAGAAAATGTAACACTGGATATCAACAAATACTGAAAGAATACTAGATCACAAAACCAACAATAAGAAAGGTGAAAGAAAAAAAAAAGGAAATGGTGGTATGGTTACAGCTGTAACTATATCAATTCTTCTTTTAATTTATTCACAAGAGCGTCATATTTTTATGTCTTCCCTTATTAAGAGCAGGTGGGGGAGTCCAGCAGAAGATCTAAAAATTGCAAACACCACTTGGCAGAAATGAAAGACAAATGAGGCAGGAAAGAAAAAAAGTGATTCATGGAGACATGCTACACACTCACTATTCACGATGAGGATCGGATAAAGGAAAAAAAAAAATATTAGCCCTGGATACTTTATACTGCTTGAACTGCAAGCCACAGTTAATGAACAACTTGTATTAGGATTTGTGAGTAAGAATTAATAAAGATATTACTCAAGTTTGTATGACACAATGTAGCTTACACCCATTTAATATCCACATAGAAGAGAAGTAATTGTCAAATAAGAAAAGAACCATTTGGTCAACTACAAAGGAGCAAAATCCAGTCATGAAAAGGACATATCTTCATACCTTTTCAAATGTATGTGAAGCAGAATCGATATTACAAAGTTTCCAATAGAAATCGAGTTATTACACATTACAGTAAAATAAGAGACCATCGTAGCATAAGGCAGATGTAAATATATACAAATTTTGAGCATTTAACTCTTTCCGAACGGAAGCCTTTTATCAATACAACGGAAGAGATTTCTGAGACAAAATTTTTAATCGCTGACACGTCATTATGGTGAAAACTGATTAAATATCCATGAAGATATATAGCAATGAGGAAATAAAAATCTGAATAGAAATGGGCTCCGCCAAGCTAGTTTTTTCAGAGGCATAATTTGATTATCTTTTATCATGCTTGTCCAGCCTTGCAAAAGGCATACATCAGAAAATGGTTTTCTATCTATTGACCTTTTGAGTCGTGGCCAGCCTATAGGGCATAGACCCAAATAATCTTTCTCTTTTCTAAATTTTCTTTTCTAGCATTCTTGATCTTTGCAAAGATCTTTTTATCAAATCTCGCCATTTGTCTCTGTTCTGTGCAAGCATCTTGATCTCCTTGAGGGAGCCTGTTCCTGCTGCCTTTGCTTCTCTGATCAATGTTCTTCTCTCAAAAGGTCGGCCTCTTTTTCTCCTACCTGAGGGAGGGTTTGCTTTGTTATTCAGTTATCTCTTCTCATCACATGTCCATCGTCTTTTAGTTACTAATGATGAAATGGTAACAGGTGAATAAAATATGGAGGGCAGGCTTCATAGTTCTCTATGAGCAGCTGCAGAGATAAAAGGGTGAGAAGGTAGTTGCAGGCATCAAGGTTGCCCCCAACAACCCTGATGATTTGATAGGAGAGTAGATGCAGGGAACATCTTGATCATCATTGCATTAGTTGATGTACATGGATTTTCAATGGAAGTCATTGTAATGAAGGCCATATTCACACGAAAAAGAGAAATATCATGTGGACATCATAGAAAGCTCATGTACATTTCTGCTTTGAATAAAAATAAGATCATGCAGAGACAATCATTATGAGGGAGGTAAAGAATAGTGACACTGTGACCTTCCAGGCATGTCGTAAGAGACGACTAAGGAGGTTGATCGATGGCTTGACAAGCTGTCATTGTAAAAAGTATTGTTATGGAAACAGCGCCATAGAAGCAGTGATCTCTGCAATATGTGCCACTTTGGCACGCAAGGTTTCTGTTTTTGAGATTGTGGTTCTGCCCTATGTGCCGTCTTTGGCTCGAAAGGACAAGAAAGAGAGAGAGAGATAATCCTGTAAAATTATCTAAGTTTATATTGAACATAAATTCTGTAATAGGTACATGTCACTTCATTGGGACAGGGAAAATAACAAGTGATGTCTATATTTTGTAAATGACCAGTGAAACATTTATGTGGGCTTCAGTTTAGTTTAGTCAACAGATCATTAAACAATGGGCAACTCTGTACTGCTCACATCCCAATCTTCAGCACATTTCCCACTTGGAAGTACATCCAGCACACGCCAGTGAAAGCACTGAAGATCACCAGCTCAAATGCATGAATTAGTAGTAACAGCCGTGACCCCAACCTCCTTTGCTGTCTCTTAAACATGCGTGGCAGGTGACATTTGCGCTATTGTTTTCTCACCGGACTGTAGTTAACAAGAGCATGCTGTGGTCAGCTCCACAGTAGGCTGCTCTCTTTTCTCGGTGGAAATCTGAGGTAGCTATTTACAAGCTGATTGAATCTGTACCAGTTGAAAAAAACACTGCAGCTGGTAGCTGCACCCAAGAACTTGGGCAGCAGACTAATGCACACAATTTGTCCTTGTGATAAACTTCCTGTGTCTTGTCAGGTTATATTTTTGTATTCAATTAAATATTATCTATTACATATCCTCCCTCAATGAGATAGAGCTGCTTGCACAGAACAGAGACAAATGGTGAGATTTGATAAAATATCTTTAAAAGAATTAAAAACTGTTAGAACAAAAATTCAGATAAGAGGAGGAGTATCTTGGTCTACGCCCTATGGGCCGGCTACGGCTCAAAAGGGTGAAGGTAAGGCATTACATATCACATTTAAGAGGAGTCAAAAAGGAATATAATAGGAAGCCAATTTAAAGAGTAATGAATAGCTTTTAACACTTTCATTGCAAAAAAAAAAAACTTTTGAGCTAAGAGCTAAATTATCCAATAATTAATTTAACCAGCACACTCAAAGCTGTTATTGCTTGTTATTATTAAAATACTTTACACAGATTTACAATGATTTTTAATATGCAATACATGGAAGAGTCTATACATGCAATGATAATAATTCAATTTTAGAATTAACACTTTTCATATTAATTTCTTTCCTGTGACATCAGTGCCTAACAACAAAGGGAGACCACCACTTGTAACACTGTCTCCTACCAGATACTTGACAAGAAGAACAGAGGCTTGTCTCAGAAATGGCCACTTTGTGTCTCCTCCATCTTCATACCCTTTGGAGGTGTATGTACCCAATAGTAAGGAAAATATTTTTATTCTGAATTTAATTCTATTTTCTTATTCCTACAATAATAACATCAGATAGTAGAGGCACCACAGAAATAAAAAGGCAGAATAGCTCAGGCCAAAGTAGCATTTCAGAAAATGAAAAATATCTTATACAACAAATCTGTGTCAATGGAAGTGACAAAGAGAGTTCATCGGTGCTATATAGAGGAGCCAGTATTGGGGTGTGGTATACACTCCAAGGTATGGTGACAGCTTTACCAAAATGGAACACTATTTTTTTTTACCTATAGAAGCGATTCATGGACAGTAAATAAACAAATGAAAAGATGATTAGAGGCTACAGAGATGGGTTTTCTTAGAAGAATGTTGAAAGTTCCCTGGACAGCTAAAAAGACCAACGAGGAAATTCTCAAAGAGGCCAACACAAAAGGGAGATCCTAAGAAACATCAGAAACAAACAATCAACATTTTTTGGGCACATCATGAGAAGAGGAAAGTTGGAATACTAGGTTACAATTGGCAAAATACAGGGAAAGATAGATCATGGATGACAAAGAGAGAAAATACTGGATAGCTTGGTGTCATGGCATGGAACACAGTCAACAACAGAACTGATACGATGCACTGTGAATAGAAGATTGTGGAAGGACATGATCGCCTATGCCAACTGGTATGGCACATGATAATCTTATTCCTGGTGCCAAGTAGTATTCTTGACACTTTAACACATTCCTTTATGAATAATGAAAAGAAAAACAATTATTCAACCTAAGTTGGATATACTAATCCTTGCAGAAGAAAACATATATTGTATTTGTGTGATAATTGACACCTTAAAACTGTATATCTATTTGTGTCATGTTGTAATAGTGGATTCATTATCTTCGTAATTACATACATATTCAAAATCAGTTAAAAATTAGCCAAACTACAGCTGTTTCAGAATCTACTTCTTCCTTTATGAACATATGTTGTGCATAAGATACCCAACAGCACCAGAGCTAAAGTGGTCAGAAACTCAAAATTGACAGCTTGTATCAAAATTAGTGTACCAAAACTGATCAAGATCCTACTCCACCTCCTGTTGTGGACCTGGTAACAGACTAGCCAGCCAAACTAGTACAGATTGATAGAGAAAACAACCCAGTAGTGAAAAAGTGCCATGGCTGAAGTCCAATGAGTTGGACCAAAAGACATGATTGTTATAGCTTGCTGTAAACCACAAAACAAAGCATTTTGTCTGTTCTTGATCCTTTGCATTATTGGACGTTACATAGGGCTTGTAGTGTTTTTTGCCACCAATCTATTTTGGGTGATATGATCAATTTTATCTAATGAATCTATGTCTGCCAACTTTGCTTCTCTTATGTGATTTTTTTAGTATCTCTTTAGGTCTTACTCTTTTTCTGTATCCTGATGTTTCCTATAGAAGACCCTGTTTTAGAATTATCTTGTTGTCTCTTCTCAGAACATGTCTGACATGTGTCCACCTTCTCTTCCTAATTGTAGATGAGATCTTTGGTTGCATGACATTTCTCTTATTTCTATATTAGTCTTACAATCATTCCATTGTACACAGAGTATTTTTCTTCAAAAGCGTTTACTTTTTTCTCAATCTCTTTTGTTGTTTTCCAACTTTCACATACCTAGGTAAGTGTTGAAAATAGAGTTGAATATTCTAAGTTTGGTTTTCTTGCTTAGTATTTTTGATTTCCATAGTTTGTCAAGGGTTTTAAAATTTTTTGCTGCTTTTGCTATCCTGCTTCTGATCTCTTTCTTTGTTACACCTTCTTGATCTATATTACTTCTTCTTCTTTCCTTCCTCATCTGCCTTTCAGTGTCGAGAGGAGATATAATTTGCGGTCTTTTGCTCTTCTGTTCGCCTCTGCGGCTATTATGTTTCTTAGTGCTTCTAATTTTCCATCGATCCATCTTTTTTGTGGTCGACCTTTGGGTCTGGTGTTATCACAATGTTAGTTGAAGGCTCGTTGTGTTGTGTTTCGATCTTCTGCCTTGTCACGTGGCCAAACTATTTTATCTGTTGTTTCAATTATATATTCTATGGCGGAGGCTTTTCCTAGCTTTTTTCTCAGTTCTTCATTTCTGATCTTATCTCTCAGACTGTTTCCTGTCATTTGTCTAACACATTTCATCTCTGTAGAGGCTATTTTTCTTATTGTTCTTGCATCTAGGGTCCAGGTCTGGCATTGGTAGCACAATGTTGGGATGAAGATTGTATTGTATAGTGCTCGTTTTGCCTCCAGAGTTATTTCCTTGTTGGACAATAATGGTAATAACTGTCCAATGATTTGACAAGCTTTATGCATCTTGATTCTATCTCTGCTGTTTGAGAATTATCGTTTGTCATTATTAAACTTCCTGGGTATTTAAATTCTTCTACTTGTTTTAGTTTCCTGCCTTCTATAGTTATGTTGATGTTCTGTTTATTTTTGGCGACAATATCTATATTAGTAGTTGCCTCCGTCAGTCATAGTTGACTATGGATTTTTCGGCGCCCCTAGAAATGTTATTTTTTAATATCTATATTACCACCAAGATATATATAGTGGTCTACTCTTTCCAATGTCTGGCGATTGAGACATATGTTGCCCTCTGGGTATTGTTATTTTTCATTATTTTTGGTTTTTTCCCTGTTGATAATGTCCATTAGGGAATGTAATATAATGAAGAACAGTGGTCATTGGGTGAGTTCAGAACTTGGTAGCAAATCTGAAAGAAGAACAGAGCATCAAATACTCAGGCACATTAATAATGTCAGACGAAAGATACACTACAGAAATAAAAAGCAGAATAGCACAAGGCAAATTAGCATTTCAGAAAATGAAAAACTCATGTTACAAATCTTTGCCAATAGAAGTGAGGAAGAAAATTTATCATTGCTAGATAGAGCCAATTCTGACCTAAAGTCCCAAAAAATGGATGGTAGACAAACAATTAGAGGTAACAGAGATGGGATTTCTCAGAATGTTCAGAATTCTCTAAACAGTTAAAAGGACCAATGAGCCCAAACAAAATGAGAGCTCTTAAAAACATCAGAAAGAAAGAAATCAAGATTTTTAGGACACATTATGAGATGAGGAAAGTTGGTATACTTGGTTTCTACTGACAAAATACAAGCAAAATGAGATTGCTAATGACAAAGAGAGGAGATACTGGATAACTAAGTATTGTAGCATGGTAAACAGTGAATGACAGAATTGATACAATACACTGGGGACAGAGAACTGTGGAAGGTCATGAATGCCTTCGCCAGCTGCAATGGCACATGATGTTGATGAGTGCTTGAAGTGATTTGTATTTGGCTAAAAATAAAAAAAAAAATTTTTTCTTTATACTTATGAAGTGGATGACATGTTTTTAAAAATTCATTAACTGATTTTTTTTTTTTTTTTTCTAATATAACAATCCACAAACTTTAGAATTATATTTTAATTCTAAACTTTGTTTTGTTACAGTGTCATGAAAAGCAATATTTAAAACCTATTTTTTTATCTCAACGTTGTACTCCTTGCTTTTATTGTTGGCATCAGTTCGAAACGGCCTTGATTCTTTAGGCAGTTTTCCAAAATTTGTTTCCAATTTTGCAGAGAGCATTTGATTGTCTGTGTCACAGTCAATACTTAGCAAGTTTTTGACTGTTACTATACTTGACTTCTCTCTCCTTTGTGTAAGAATATAATCTGATTTTTAATTAAACCTGTCATCATCATCGAGCGCTGTCTCCGCATCGAAGGTTGGCTACCATGGAGCGCCATTCTACTCTGTCTCTTGCTTTAATGGTGCAGATTGTCATATGTTGACTTGTCCATCTTTTGATGTTACTCGTCCATGTTAGACTTGGTCTGCCTCTTTTACCTTGTATTTTCCCTTCAAGTATTACTTTTATTAGGCTGTTATGTCTTCTAACACGCCCCAAAAATTTCATTTGTCTTGTTCTAATTGTGTTTAATCACAAATTAAACCTGCACACAGCTTTATTTTAAGTTCCTAAACTATGTGGACCAACAGTGTGTTTCTTCATCTGTAATTTTGTTACTGACCTTTGCATTAAGGGTCTCCTTTTGTTCTTACAGTGAAGTTTGTGGGGGCTGGGTGGTCTAGAGGTATGATGTTGGCCTCTGAGCAGAAAAGTCTTGGATTCAATTTTCACCACTGGCGGTGATAATTTTTCAATAATCTAATTTGTGGTTTCTTTGTGTCTTTACCTCCCCTGGTCTGTGGATAGTGAGGTCTGATGTCTAGATCTCTTGGATAACACCAGAAAACAAGATGTTTCATGTGCATTCTGCACATAATAAAGAACTCTTGGAAGTTGGAAATTGAAGATGTTAGAACAAAAATGGCTGCTGCCTGGGCAAAATTCATAGGGAAATATCTACCCAAAATGTAAAAACTCTCAATGATAAAAAAAATGAGAGTACATCTGAAGTCAGAGAATATCTGCCTTCACCTTATGAGGGGCACCTGAGCACATAGCCAGCTGTTGGTGTGAAAAATAGGGGAAAAAAATATTCATGCAAAAGTCCTTTAGAACTTTGCAAGAGATACAAAGCTGATGTATGCACACAAAAAATAATGTGATGTCATTGCAACTAAATTTTATGAATCACATGATGTAATCATTTGTAAAAAAAAAAATGTATATTTTGTCATCAATAGGTGTGATCAGTGAGTATATGATGAGTTTTAATTTGGACGATTCCACTGGCATGGGGGGTTGAGCAATTATGGATTTTAATTCGTTTGCAGTGATACCGGGGCCTTCGACTAACCATAACAATAATGAGTATATGTCAATGCATTTTGCTTTGTAGCTTCCATGTAGCTTAATAATCAGTGTTCTTTTAATGTAGAACCGTGGCAAACTTGATGTTTAGTTATTTGTGAGTTATCATTATTGCACTACAAACAAGTCCATAAGGGCTCAAACTGACGACTCCAGCTCGTCGTGTGTTGGTTGATAAGTCCTCTCATGCGCCCACTAAGCCTCTTATTTCTGGATGTACACATCTTTACTCCCATCTCCTTCATCTGAAGGAGAGATGTGGACTCAGGGTTGTTGAAGCCCTGTGTCCTCCAGCATCTCAGAGACCATTAATGATGTCTTCCTGATCCATTGTTAATTTTGACCATCTTAAATGACAGTACAGCTAGCCTGCATGTCCAGGGATGTAATCAAAGGTAACTCTATGTATCTATGAATACTGCAATGACTCGACCCATTGCCTGTGTACAGAGCATGCCTCCACTTTCTTATCATACTCATCGAATCACTTAGTATACAGGCAAGGGTGTAGTTTTGTGACTTCAACTAGATGAATGCCCTGATCACTGCCATCACCTCCATTGTCTTGCTACTCGTCATAATGTATGCACTGTTGTCTTCTTTGACTTTTCTGCCTACAGAGCATGCTGTAAATGCCCATGCACTCCTTTGGTGCTGCACTATGGATCTGTTTTTATAGATAACTGCATCTCCTTCATTGGTGTCAATAGTCCGAGCCTACTTAAATTTGTCCAGGGTTTGCTTCAAGGTTCACCATGGTGGCCAGTCATATCTAAGGTGTACACAATAACTATTATGGAACAGCTGGATGGAAGGGGAATAACTATGACTTTTGTTGATGACATTCTGATATATTGGCATGGAACTTGATGTTAGAATAAGTAAATAAACTGTGAATTTTCTTTGAAGAATATTTACAATTGAAGATCTATCTTTTTAGAACAAAAATTCCTACATTTTCTATTTTTTCTCTTGCCCACCTGTGTGTAATTTTATCATATGTTATATCCAGAAGTTTTTACATTACGTCTGAGTTCCAGTTTATTCTTAAGTTTGATGTGTGAATTTTCCTTGTATTCATTGTGAGTTTCTTGGTTAAATGAGAAGGTAGTTTGCTTTTTTCTTTGTTCGTGGCTTTAACTATAGTTGGTGATTGTAGCCATTGTCTCTACACTTGAGGTCATCTGTCATCATAGAATAGAGACCATAACCAGTAACCTACCAGAATAAATTAGTGAGAACACAAGAGACAGTATTGAAAATTGTCTCATTCAAACTTAAGGAGATGGAACATGACAATTGATGATATGAAATATTATCTATAAAGTGATTCTTACTGTATCCTTTCATTTATTAAAACTGAAACTGTTCTGTTTCATTTCAGCTGCACTCTGTCGTGTCAGACGACGCTTGCAATTTGGCCGTAAGCCACCACGAGACAGAGAGGTCAAGGACACTTAAGTGTTGAGTGTATGTATGTTTATTTCTCTGTGGCAGCAATCTGGTAATTGGGGCTCTAAGGGTCTTCTTGTGTTTTTATCCAATTGCAGCAGCTGTTCAAACACATTATAAGACCTTCAGAAAATGGATACTTTTGTAGTCAACTTATAAAACAAGATAAAATACATAGAGCCCCTGTTTGTTTTATACTTTGAAAACAATGTGACTCATGTTAGCTTTTCCATCTTTGTCGCTGTATATTTTAAATGAGAGCACAAATAGTTTTGTTATTTTTGTTGCCTGATTGCAGATGATCTGAAGATGTTAAGAAAAATAATTGAGATAATTTTTACACATTGATAAAGCAAATGTAGCTTTAAGTTGTGTCCAGGTTTTTGGTAAATTGAACATAATGTGATTTATGTTAGAACTTAAAGTGAGTTCTAATGGAATAATAGCTTTTAATCATTCTTGAATTTTAATGTCCCCCAATATTATTTCTCTTGCATTTATGGGTATCAAAAGTTATGTAAGGATTAACTGAATGGATTGAAAGAATTCTATGATTCTTTGGGAAGAACACTACCACATCAAGTTGGGTGTAAGTGAAAGTTTTTTTATTTTTTATTCCCAAATGTGATAAGCAGTTCTTGCAAATCTACATAGATTAAGTTGCAGAAGAGAAGGGGGGTTTTCTTTCTGTTTAAAACCTTTTTTTGTTCATGGCCTTCATTGCATGAATTATTTGCACGTTTTTTTTTAAGCTCCCTTTTTTCTTTTTAATGCATTATATTGATCGTTGTCAGTAGCGCTCGATCTAATCATAATTTTATCCAGAACTGCTTTCTTGTTAGTCAATGTTGGATGAGAGTTCTCATTTAAAGTTGTAATCTTCATTGATTTTATGCCTCAGTCACTTGTATGTTCCTAATTTGTCAGTCTTTTTCTTTTTTTTTGATGGCCACATATTTGATGACTAAGGTTATCTATTGTGTCTTGTAAAGCAGAATAAATTCTGTGTTTTATTCTGCTCATGAGCCTCCCTTCCTAGTCTGTGCCATATGGGGAAGCATCCCTTTCATTTCTGCTGTGTCACTCTTTTTAACAAAATCCTCAAGATCATCAATCTTTCATCCATAGTACAGCAGCTGAAGTGACGATGCCAGGTCCTGTGTGAGATGAAGTGACGATGCCAGGTCTTGTGTGAGATGACAAATCCATTTCTACCATCTATCAGTTATAAGGTGTAGTTTAGTTTGTTCAACAGGTCATCTTCATTGCACATCTGACAACTCCATAGTGCCCAGATCCCTCCCCCAGCATGCAATATCATCGCCACCTGCAATTGAAAGCATTGAAGATGGTTTTAGCTCAAACAACCTCCATAACTGGTGAAGGCCTTGAAAATGGAGTGGGTACTTAGGTAGATATCTCTTAACAATTTGTGCCTAGGGAATGACCATATTTGGTCTACTCTTTTCAGTTTTTAACTGCCAAAGTTCTTTAACATGTGCAGAGTGCACACAGGACCTCTTGTTTTCTTCCTTTATTCGGCAGAGCTAGACATCAGATCTCACTAACCAGAGTAGTAGCTCCAACAGAACATCGTTACTTCAATTTTGTAAAAATAACTTTCAAAAGTATAAAGCATAGAATTCAAATACTTTTGTGTCTAAAATGATAATTTTCCTAAATTCATTTCTGATTAATTTGAGAGTGTGAATGTATATATATGCTTTTAAAAAAGAGTACAATTAAAGATAAATTCGCAGTCACAATATCAAACAAATACCAAGTCCTCCAACAACTAGAAAATACAATAAATATAGAAGATCAATGGAAACAGGTAAAAGATATATGGAAAGAGACATGTGAAGAAACACTGGGGAAAAGAGAACGCCAGAATAAGGCATGGATGACAGCTGAGACCCTGGATAAAATTAAAGAAAGAAAGAACAAGAAAGCAGATATAAATAAAAGCAAAACGAGAAGTAATAAAGCCAAGACACAGGAAGCTTACACAGAGGTGAACAAAGAAGTGAGAAGATGCATTTAAAGGGATATGAGGAAATATATAGATAAACTAGCTAAAGAGGCAGAAGAAGCAGCAAATAAAGGGAATATGAAAGAACTGTACAACAGCCCAAAGAAATTAAGTGGAAAATACAAACAGATCAATGCCTTTATTAAAGATAAGAAAGGAAATCTGCTTAGTATATATAATAATAAAGTAAAATATAAGGGAACAAATGGAGAGATGGAAGGAGCACTTTGAAGAACTTTTGAACATATCCGGCTCAAATAATCCTCCAGATATACTACCAGCAGAAGAAGAGTTACACGTTAACTGTGGAAAACCAAGCAAAGAAGAAATAATAAAAGCCATCAAGCTATTAAAAATGACCAGATGAAATTCCTTCAGAAACCATCAAAGCAGATATTAACACCTCTATCAAGATGTTACATAATCTATTAGATAAAATTTGGGAGAGGGAAGAAATACCTAAAGACTGGAAATAATGTTATATGATCAAACTACCAAAGAAAGGAAGTTTACAGGAGTGCTCAAATTATAGGGGAATTATGCTACTATCAGTGCCAGGAAAAATATTAGGCAGAATCATTCTGGAGAGACTAAAAGAGGCCATAGAGAAACATTTGAGAGATGAACAAGCAGGTTTTAGGAAGAACAGATCATGCGCTGATCAAATAACTACTCTACGTATAATAGTTGAACAAAGTTTAGAACTAAAATCCCCACTTTATATTGGTTTAATAGATTACGAAAAGGCATTTGATAGTTTAGACAGAGGAATGGTTTGGAAGTTGCTGAGTCATTACGGAATTCCCATAAAGTTTATTAACCTGATAAAAACAATGTATGAAGGAACGAAATGTAGTGTGGTGCATGAAGGACAGCTTACAGGCACATTTGAAATAAGAACAGGAGTAAGGCAGGGATGCCTTTTGTCTCCATTTCTCTTTCTACTGGCCATAGATTGGATTATGAAAATAGCTCAAAACAACAGAAATGGAATCCAGTGGTCACTGACCAAGCAACTTGATGATTTAGACTTTGCTGATGACATAGCTCTCCTATCACACAGCCATCAACAGATGCAGGATAAAATGAACATACTTGATGAGAGATCACAACAGCTGGGACTAAAGATTAATAGAGATAAGACCAACATTATGAGAATTAATGCAGTTGGCAATAACCAAATAAAATTAGGAGAAATACCTCTACTATACAATCTTACATATATCTGGGCAGTAACATAGATAAAGAGGAAGGAACAGAAAATGATATCAAAATAAGGATATCAAAAGCAAGAGGAGCTTTCATTGCACTGGGAAACATATGGAAATCCAAAGAAATTAGGTTAAATACAAAAATTAAAATTTTCAACTCAAATGTTAAGTCGGTCCAATTATATGGCTGTGAAACATGGAGAACAAAATTAACAATCATGAAGATACAGACTTTCATTAATGGATGCTTACACAGAATAAAAGGATGGAAATGGCAGGACAAAATCACTAACATAGAATTATGGAAATGTAGCAGGCAAATACCAGTGGATAAGGAGATACAGTAAAGATGTTGGCGCTGGATAGGACGCACAATGTGGAAGCCAACTGAGATTATTACACAACAAGCCCTTTTTTTGGAATTCCCAGGGGAAACGACAAAGAGGAAGACCAAGGAATTCTTGGAGAAGACAGATAGAAGCAGAGATAAAGATGATAGGAAAACATGGAATGATCTTAAAAGAATGGCAAAAAAACAGATCGACTTGGAAAGTGTTTGTTGAAGACCTATGCTCCACAGGGAGCTAAAAAGGTAGAAGAAGAAGAATAAAGAATACAATTATTAATGATACACATCAAGAATACAAGAATTTACTTTGAAACGTGACATTTATTAATGACATGTTACACAACTGTTTTTTACAATAAATTGTTGAGTGACTTCTTGTCAATTTCTGTATGTCTAGAATTCTGTTCTGATTAAATATAATCTAGGCCATATAATAATACAGTAGATTTTAAATAAGAAAATAATATATTATAATTTGTTATTAATGAACACCATTTGAAACCATTTTTAATAAATATAAAACTTTTTAATTTGACAGTTTATTAAAAACCTTTGTTTGAGCAGATTGATGGTGAATCATCATTTGCGTTCAATATTTGTACACCATAGCTTGTCTGTTTATTTTCTGGTTCATCACTATGCATATTTGTACATAAATGTTATAATGTGTGGCACAATACAGAATTTTTAAAGGGAGTCTTATTTAGGGTAACTCTAACTTATCATTAAGCCATTGTTACTGGGAAGAGGTTTGTGTACAGTGAAAAATACCATTACTGCTTCTAAGTATATGAGGGTTGGTCAACAAGTTTTGCAGTTTAGTATGAAGTCAAGGCACAAATCTAAAAATTGAATGTAAAAGTGTTTACAGAGGGTTCTAGTTATGGCTGCTTTATTATCAAAAATAACTTATTTCTTTCAAACAATACAACTCATCAGCCAATGTACTATGATAAGATCTGTCAGTTCTACATTGTAAATTAGAATTATTTTTTTTAAAAGTATTTTTAAATATATATTTAAATTTTTGGGTATTCCCAAAAAGACAATAATTGACCTAATTAATTATTTTTGAAGAGACCCCCCCCCCCCCCCCCCCCCCCCCCCCGGGCCGCCCTCCCAAAATAAAAAAAAACAACAGGTTTGCCTTATTGCATTGAATCGATCCTAGTTCTCATGCTTCATAGTATACATGTAGTTAGGAATAACTATAGAAGATTTCAAGCTCCAATACAAGTTTAGAGAAAATCATGTTTGGAAATTTGATAACCTCTACAAAAACACAATTTTGAGAAAATGCAAGAAAATATGCTTATTTTGTCCAACTTCACATATCAGATAACTGCTAATGACCACTAGCTGTTAAGATGTCATCCTGTCTGGCTTCAGTTTGGGCTTCGACATAGGCAATTTCGCTGATGACGACTTGAAAATACTGGGCAAAGAGTTTAATGCCACATTCGGAGTGGCTACACCGCTACTTACTGCCGCTACCGAAGCCAAACACGGACCGCTCTCAGATCACTGCCTACAGAATCATCACGATGCAGACCACTACAATAGTTGCCCCCTATACTCACCTAAGTAAAAAGTAAAGTACTCCCGTCACACCAAGTGGCGTATAGGGAATATGGTGTGAGTGACCATAAATTTTATAGACCTTCAGCACATGATTTTGGGGTAATGTGGTCAGTATTACGCCCGTGCCACTTTACTTTCCCAGAAAAAAAATCTGGTACTCATTAAAGGCTGGGTGAACCGCAAAACCATCGGTTGGGATCGAATCCTACCTCTTGTCCTTTGTAGTCCAGTTCACTAACCACTGAGCTATCGTGGCTCCCCCTATATTCACCTGTCACTTTTAATTGATATGTGCATTCCCACCCACACTCTGAGGTTATAGATATAACAAAAAGACATGAGTCAATGCAGCAGTTTATGCCTATGACATCTTCGAAGGCTTCCACAGATGAGAGGAGACATGTGCTGCTGCTATAGATCTAGAGGATGCATACAACAGAGTACCATTTGAATACCTCATGCACATGCTCCTCAAACTGGCGGTGCACCCTTCCTCATTAGATAGATCACCGCAGCACTGTTTTAGAGGAAGGTGATACTCAGATGTGGAAGTTGGTCGTCTGAGCCTTCATAATTTTGTCCAGGGCTGCCACAAGGCTCACCATTGTACCAGTTCTATTTAATGTATACACAATAGCGATCATGGAACAACAGCTGAATGGGAGGGGAAGAACTATGACTTTTGCTGATGATATTCTGGTATATCGACAGGGAAGAGACAGACAGGGAATTTCCTCCACACTACAAAATTAACTTGATTCCATCTATTCCTGGTGTGGAGTATCAGGTGCCTTGGTTAACCCTAATAAAGCATCATTTGCATGGTTCACCCTTAACAATCATATCGTTAACATGGAAACACCAGTTGTATGAATGGGAGCTGATGAGGTGACCAGGGACAGGTTGATGATGTACCTCAGAGTTGAGGAAAAATAAAAAAAATATAAATAACGCTTAAATCTGATTATTAGAATCATTTGCCCCAATCTGCACTTTTTTCTTACTTGAGTATATGAGATTATATAATTGTTTTTGGTCTGTCAGAAATCAAAGAAAACAAAATATTTATGGACATGGTAACCATGTTTAAACAGTAGTTGCTAAGAAAAATTGGCAGAAGAATGGTTAAACATGCATATAATGACAAAATTAATTTAATACCTAGATTTGTTGTAAATTGAATGTAGTTTTCATAAATGCATGTAACTAAAATTGTCCAGTATTTTCATTTTGATGGGAGTGTTCTCCCTTAAGTCTTTCATTCTTTTTATAATCTTAAACTTCTTGGCCATTGAATTGAATAGCTGACTGTGGGCAAATAATCTTCAGCATCATCTGTACACAAGTCATAGAATTTTTAAACTGTAGACTGAGATCTATTGTAGATGATAATTTAAAGTTGAACTAGATATAAAAATAAAAAATTTCCCCACTCATTTTTTTTTAGAATGGGGTCATGATTATGAATCACCACATATACATTAGTATTTTCCCTTTATATGGTCGACATTTATACCTCTTTTTTGTGTGTAGAATATAGACCTATAAGGGATTGCAAAAAAAATAGGTCCATATAAGGCGCTGGAAACAGGAAATTAGATTGTGAGTAAATGCATCAATGTTTATTTTAAACTCTATTTTCCTGACTTAAGCATTTGTTTTTCAAGACTCATATTTGTAATATCCTGCATGTTAATATGGTTTGTAAAATAAAGGGAGAAAAATAACCACTACAGCTATGGATAAACCCATAGTTACTGGGCAAGTATGGATAGCATAACTGAAGTTTGAGGTCACACCTCAAGTAACATAAGTAAAAATTCATGAAATGGAGGCATCATTACCTTCACTCTAATTAAAGTCACATTTGCATGTCTTCTGATTAAAAGTCGTCTGGTTTAGTTCTACCAGTCTTGATCAAATTTGCTAGAGAATATGTCAAGATGATGTAAAAGATCATAACACTGATTATGTTTGTTTTATATTTTTATATATAATTTTTTATTAAACATTTCTATTTAATTACGTCATTTTTGTGAATGTACATCTTTCATTAAAATGTTATCTTCAATTGAAGCCAGAAGATAGTGATAATTTTGTTTAATAAGTCCTGCATTTAAAAATAGAGTGTAGATGACATATGTACTATGTGCACACAAATTATGTATTAATGGCATTTTCAATTGGAAACTAATTACCTACTTCATGTCCCATATCTTTTAATGGGTTATAAACATTTGTGAATATAAGGTAAATGTTTTTGGTAGTTTCTTTTTCTATGCTCAGTAATACTACACATGGTATTCATTCAATAATTACTGTGCTTGTTAGTATATGTGATTATTTCTCCCCACAACGTTCTATCTCTAGAACTGCTTATCACGTCTGTTGTTGATCTCCTATCAAACCACTCTCTGGTATCTTTTCTTTCTGTTCTTTTCTCGCTAAAAAAAAAACGGTTTAATTACAGTTGAGAATTCCACATATCCTCTCCACCACATGTCACAGCATCTCCCAAAATGCATCAGTAAATTCTGTTGACAGGGTCACTTCGTGTACATCCTACTTGACTGTGCAGGTGATGATACCAAACCTCTTATGACACATGTGGCAGGTGACAGTGGCTCTATTTTTCTCCCTCACTGAGGTCAGGGCCCCAGTAGCCACATGGGCTAATTGTTTCTCCATACTTCTCTCTGCTTCTCCTAACTTCTTTGTTTTCTCCTCATTTTTGACCAAAAATTAATGTTCATTTCCCCTGATTGTCGTAACAAGTCTTCTCTTTGATTTGACCTCAGAATTCCTTCATTACTCTTCTTAGCTGTCCGTTCTCAGCATTTATCTGTTAAACCACATTTACGTGGCCTCCAATGGTTTTTGTTATCTGTTGCCCATTTGTCCAGGATACACTTCCATATGTCAAGACTGGCTCTACAAAACACAGAAAAACTCTTTTCCTCTCTCTGTTTACAAAGATGGGTTTCATATCTTTTTCATTTAGTGACGTTCAGCTTTTGCCTGTGCTATTTTGCACCTAACTTTTTTGTACATCTACCATCTAAAGTTAACATCGTTCATAGGTATTTATCACATGATATTGATTTATAAAATAATCCATTTCAATTTGTGATGAAAATGTTAATACAAAATATAATAAATGAATGTATTATCATCAGTATTTTTTTAAATATCAAATTTATAGAATGCTACAAATGTTGAAAATAGTTGATTCACACATGTTGTATCTTTTGTTGATATTTTACATATTTTGATATTTTTAAAACCATTTTAATTGATTTTTTAGTGAAATAAAAATTTTATTGAACAATAAAGTATATTGAGATCAAATTTTCAAATCAGCGGTTGTTATTTTGTATTCCTGTTTTAAAAAGTCTGTGTTGGATTAGTAATGTCATAGAGTGAATTTTGATTGACATTAGATCTGTGATCAGGAACTCTACAGGGTATAATTACTCTTAACAGAACATGTATCCAATTATGTTACAATAGAACAGATCTGGAAATTGACTTGATGCTTAGTATTTTTGCTAGGGAGATTGACACAGTTTAAATTGTTTACATTCATGGGTCTGTGAAGAGTAGAAGGCAGGGTGGTGTCTTTAAGGAAAAATGATAGTAAAAATCATTGCTCGTCATAGCTGAGATTACTCTTTAACAATCTCCAGCGCAGAAATGAGATATGGACAGTCACTGTGATTACTCTTTACCTCCAGTGTAGAAAAGATTGGAATATTCACTGAGATTACTCTTTAACTACCTCCAGCACAGACATGAGATAGGGACAGTCACTGAGATTGGAAAAGTCACAGAGATTACTCTTTTAACTACCTCCAGCACAGACATGAGATAGGGACAGTCACTAAGATTGAAACAGTCACAGAGATTACTCTTTTAACTACCTCCAGAACAGACATGAGATAGGGACAGTCACAGAGATTACTCTTTAACTACCTCCAGCACAGACATGAGATAGGGACAGTCACTAAGATTGAAACAGTCACAGAGATTACTCTTTTAACTACCTACAGAACAGACATGAGATAGGGACAGTCACTAAGATTGAAACAGTCACAGAGATTACTCTTTTAACTACCTCCAGCACAGACATGAGATTTGAACAGTCACAGAGATTACTCTTTTAACTACCTCCAGAACAGACATGAGATAGGGACAGTCACAGAGATTACTCTTTAACTACCTCCAGCACAGACATGAGATAGGGACAGTCACTAAGATTGAAACAGTCACAGAGATTACTCTTTTAACTACCTACAGAACAGACATGAGATAGGGACAGTCACTAAGATTGAAACAGTCACAGAGATTACTCTTTTAACTACCTCCAGCACAGACATGAGATTGGAACAGTCACAGAGATTACTCTTTTAACTACCTCCAGAACAGACATGAGATAGGGACAGTCACAGAGATTACTCTTTAACTACCTCCAGCACAGACATGAGATAGGGACAGTCACTAAGATTGAAACAGTCACAGAGATTACTCTTTTAACTACCTACAGAACAGACATGAGATAGGGACAGTCACTAAGATTGAAACAGTCACAGAGATTACTCTTTTAACTACCTCCAGCACAGACATGAGATTGGAACAGTCACAGAGATTACTCTTTAACTACCTCCAACACAGACATGACATTGGGGCAGTCACTGAACCTCCTCAGCACTTGTATTCTTAGATCACATTAAGATGTCAGCTATTATATCAGACTTGAACCATTCTTTGAAACTACGTGTGGTTTGAGAAATTTGAATTCTCAAACTTTTGGGATTTGTGTTAATTACTCTTACTGAAATCCACAGCAATGCAAGAAGTGACAGATTTGTATTGACAGCAACTACAGGTGGGACTTTTGTTTTTCAACTCCCTGTGGAGTACAGGATAAATACTTTCCAAGCCATCTTTTTTGTCCCATTTTCCTAAGATCACTCCATATCTTCTTTATTTTTGTTCACATCTGTCTGTCATGTCCAAGTATATTTTGGCCTTTCCCTTTGTACCCTCTCCTGGAGATTCTAGAAAAGGGTAGTTCCACAGTGCATGTCCTATCTGCCACCATCATTGTTATATCAGTCTGCCCACTGGTCCAAAATGACAAAATTAATTTTTTCCTTAATTTGTCTAGTTTGTGCAGGTTTTGTGGCTTATCTCCTTACATTATGAGGTGCTTGAGTGGTTAGTGCCATCTCCCACAGGTGACTGAGTGGTTAGTGCCATCTCCCACAGGTGACTGAGTTGTTAGTGCCATCCTCTGCAGGTGACTGAGTGGTTAGTGCCATCTCCAGCAGGAGTCATTCTTAGATGCTTGGTGAACTCCAGAGTCTTGTTTGTCCAGAAAAAAATTATCACTTCTGAGGATCGAACTCTGACCCTTCAAATCATGAAGCGAGCACACTAACACTCAGTTTTCAACATTCACTTATAAAGTGGTTGTAGATGCACTGTGTTGCTAGTTTACAGCAAGCTGCAATATCTGCACTATCTGGCCGAAAACATCCATCTTCAGCATTGGTGGATTTGCCTAACAGTTTTGCCTGAGTGGTGGCCATTTTGGCGTGTTCTTTTTTACTTTTATTTGGCAGCGTTTTTTTTTTCTTGCGCATAGTGCACATGAAACCTCCTATTTTTCACTGTTTCTGAGATGGTTATAAACCAGGTTTCACTACCCAAAGACTAGGGATGGGTAAAACGATGAAGAAACCATTAAATTAAAAAGAAAAAAAATCCCACAGTGTGTGGTAGGATTTAAACCCAGATTATCTCTTACCTCTAGACAACCCAGCCCCTGCATAAATTTGATTGTTATCTAAACCTCTTAACCTCCATACAGCTTCGACTGTACTGTCGTGTTCTATATGCAATAAAAGTTAAGCAATAGCCAGAACTCATAAATAAAGTAAATATGTACAAATAAAAAAAAGGGTACTATAAGAGATCACAATGAAAAATGTGGAGTATCAGGTGCCTTGGTTAATCCTAATAAAGCATCAGTTGCAAGCACCGGTTGATGACGTACCTCAGAGTTAAGTTTGATTGCAGCTTGTGTTATAGGGATCATGTAAATAACAAAATCCCGCAAAGGATTAGCCGCCTTGAAGGTCATGGCAACTTCCAGCATTGAACAGAGGCTGCTTACCCATCTGTTCTAGGGACTATAGTTCGTTCACAAATTCGTGCCCACAGAGTTTATTAATTATTTCGGAAACTGTTTGATGAATTTCTGTAATTCTTTTTCATGAAATATTATTTTTTCACCAATCTTCAGTCTGATTTTTTGCCCTACTGTCATGAATTTAGAAAGGATTTTTGCTTATTTGAGGTATATAAAAATTTAGTGAAAAGACTAAAGTCATGAAAATTTTAATTCCAACAGATGACAAAATATACATGGAAAACAAACCAGTAGAAGAGATCGATCACTTTATCTATCTTGGAAGTCACATTGATCAAGAAGGGGATACAAGTAAAGAAATTAGAATCAGAATAGCTAAAGCAGCAATGTCTTTCAGAAGCCTTGAAAAGTTGTTGAAATCAAAACTAATCAGCACAAACACAAAACTTAGGCTATTCAAATTAAATGTACTATCAACCCTTACGTATGCGTGTGAAAGCTGGAAAACAACAAGAGATATAGAAACAAAGCTGAACGCATTCGAAAATAAATGACTAAGGAAAACACTTGGTATAGCGTGGAACGAATTCAAAACAAACGAGGAAATTAGAGAAATCGCCAATCAACCACTAATATCTTCAGTAATAAAGAAAAGACGATGGTCATATGTTGGACATGTGATGAGAAGAGATAATAACTGAATAGCAAAGAAGGCCCTCATATGGGAAACAACAGGTAAGAGAAAAAGAGGGAGACACTGAGAAGAACATTGAGCAACAGGATTCGGCTTCCTCAATGAGATAGAGTTGCTTGCACAGAACAGAGACAAATGGCAAGATTTGATAAAATATCTTTAAAAGAAAACTGCTAGAACAAAAATTCAGATATGAGAAGGTGTATCTTGGTCTACGCCCTATGGGCCGGCAACAGCTCGAAAGGTCAATAGATAGATAAAAATTTGATTTTCTTGTTTGTCCTAAATTTTAGGATTTTACAATACCCACATTTTTTGTAATCAACTCACCAATTAAAATGGCAAATTTCACATGCACACCACATAATCTTAGCACCGTTTTGCACTCTAACGGTCAAGCAAGGAAGTTTACCTATCTCTATGAGGAAGATATAAAATCAAATGAAAAATTTTGCCCAATTCAATGTAATACAGATACACCTTTGGCTTGCATTGTTAGAAAATTAACATAATTTACAGTAAAATCTAATATTTAGAGCACACGGTTTGATATTTTCCTTAAATTATATAACAAAAAACGATTTGTGCAAAATTCAGACTACCTTTGTGCTTAAATGTTATAAAATCTGAAGGTCGGTGAAAAAATAAGATTTCATGAAAAAGAATTGCAGAAATTCATCAAACAGTTTCCGAGATAATTAATCAACTCTGTGGGCACGAATTTGTGAACGAACTATAGTTCTCACACCGTCGAGTATGCCCTAGCAATTCTTACTGTCAATATGATGCAAATTGACAGGCCGGAGAAAATACAAAATGAAGCTGTGAGCATTATCTAGGTGTGTACGAGGGACACTCCCTGTGTAGCAATGAGGTATCTTCTTGACTTTTCAACCATGGATGAAAGGATCAAGATCTGGAGAGCATGAGCATACCTGAAGATAAGTGCAGATAAAAAGCATCCATTGTACCACGAGCTCAACACTGTGAAAAGCGTCAGGCTAAAAAGAGGCAAATCATGGGTGGGCTGAGTAGAAGATGTCATCAAACAGGTCTGTGGGCTTACCAATATTATTCCTGGTGAGGAGTGGATACCGGCGCCTACATCATTCAGGGGGACATTCTCGTGTACTGTCACACTCAACAAAACTCGGAGGTCAACAGTCTCATCTGGGATTAAACCGAAGAGGAAGATACAGTCATCTATACAGATGGATCTGTAATATGATACCAAAGTAGTGCATGGCCATTTACATCAACCTCGGCAGGCAGAATAGTAAAAAAAGACATTGGTGCATACGTTATGACTACAAGTAGCATGATGATGGAGGTGTTGGCAGTGACCAGGGCTTTCATCTGGTTAGAGTCACAAGACTACACCCATGCCTGCATACCACTAAGTAATTCAATGAGTATGATAAGAAAGTGGAGGCAGTCAATGGGTAGAGTCATTGCAGAAGTAAAAAATATGTAGGGTCACCTTTGTCTACATCCCTGGACATGTGGGGAGTATGGGGAAATGAAGGAAGACCGGACAAGTTGACTATCTGCGCTGTGATTGAAGACGGTCAACCAATGGATTGGGTGGACATCATCAATGCCCTCTGAGATGTTGGAAGGGCACAAGACTTTGACAACAATGAGTCCATGTCACTCCTTCAGATGAAAGAGATGGGAGTTAAGATGGGCACAGCCAGAAGTGAGAAACTTAATGGGCTTATAAGAAGACTTATCATCAACCAACACAGAACTGGAGTCATCAGTCGCTGGACACTGGGAGACTTGCTGAGGAGGGGATATGAGCACCTATGGACATGTTCAGAGTGCAATGATGATGATCCGTAAATAACTCAATAACAAATGAAAAAATAAGCTATTTTTCTGTGTGCTAAAATTTCCATTTTAATTCCTCTGTTATGTATGAATGATTATATGTAGACTCATATGTTTTTGTTTTTTTACACAATTACAATAATATCAGCCTCAAGTGTATGTATCATGCCACAGATGGATTTCGTGGTGTGGTGAATTCTGTTTCTTCTTCTTCTGTTGTAGGTTTATGTTGTTTTAATTTTTTCATCAAACTCCAGTTTCGCTCTCTCAGTTCTGGAAAATCTTCACACATATTAAGCATGGGGTTAAGGGTGGGATATGTGCGACTGAGGGAAGTCACCAAGTTCAGATCAAATGGCATATTGACAGCTTTCAGAGCTTGAGATGTTCCAAGCATGTCACTGTATAAAGATCGAGGCAGCTGCCAGCGATTCGTCAAGCCAACTTGGTTTCGTATACGATAGCGTGGATGTTGTGGATGCTGTAATCAATCAAAATTAATGTAAATGAATGTTTTTTGGATAAAATTGTAAAGCTGAATTAAGTTCAGTAAAATATCTTTAATTGATTTAGCCCTAGGAAACAGCAATTACAAACACTCTATTGCTCTATTTAACTCAACACATACAAATTATTTAGCTTTTGTATTGACTGCAGTAAGCGACAAACTCAATGGTACGAGTTAAATTAAGCAATAACAATTAATTAAATATTCATTTAAAGAACTAATTGTGGATTATTGAGTTGGCTTCATCTTTCATTAGGGAACTAACTAAGCTCATTATGTTGCTCATAGCAGACTTGCTTTACAAGTTATGTATTTGGTGTCATGAGTTAAATTTATGATATATTTACTACACATTTGTTGAAATATTTGAATTCTTTCTTGATTCAGGCCCTTATTTGTCTGACAATTTGAGGGAAAATTGAGTGTTCCAAACAGAGAACTTAAACTTTGTTTCATACTTGGCAATTTATGTGGACTTTGAAACTTTGCTGGCTGTAGGGTGGTCAAGAGATAAGACATCAGCCTCTGGACAAGAAGGTCACAGCTTCTAATCCTAAGACAGGCGGTGAGAAGCTTTTTTTTTTTAAATCCTTGCTTTATTCATGGTTTAACCTTCCCACAGTCACTGGAGTGAGATCCAATATCTAGCCCTCTCAGGTAGTGATGAAAAATAGTGGGTCCCCTATACACTCTACACGTGTTAAAAAGCCCTGGACATTTAAAAAGGGCAGGCTAGTTTACCAATTCTGAAGATGGATGTGTCAGGTGAAAAGGCACAGATATCGCTTCTTGTCATAAACTGGCAACACAACGCCTCCATGCCTACTTAATGGGTGAATTCTGGAGAAGAAGAAAGTTTGCTAATTCATCTTTTGAGAGGTCATCTTCTTCCACTGTTATTGCTGCACAGGATGTGAATATCAGAGAAGAACTCTTATTAGGTGCATATCAAAGAACAACACTATTGGATAATGATTTCTAATCAATGATTTAATTCTGGGTTCCATCAATTTATTTCCTGATTTTAAAAGTGTATAGTTCACATCAATGCATTTTTTTTTTCATTCGCCAGCTTTGACCTCTGACGAAGTCCCTAGAGACTAGGAACTGAATTTTGCATGTTAATCCATTTTTTCCTGGCAGGCGTGTGTACAGGGATCCCTCGCCACACAGGCAGATAACTCCGACTTTGGAGGTACTCATATTTTTCCCCCGTCAATGAGTAATTGACGTTTCAAGCCGGGCCTCGCTGCTGAGAACAGGGGGTGGTTGCCACAGAGAGAAATCATAAATAAAAATCCCAACCGGTGTAGCTGGGATTTGAACCCACAACCTCTCTGTCTCGAGGCCGGCGTCTTGTCTCGAGACCAACCAGTCCCCCTATCAATGCATATAAGATTAACAGTTAATTATGGTTGTGATATATATGTATATATGACTAAATAGAGTGTGAAATGTTTAAATCATGTGAAATGTGCCTCTACTACAGCAGCTCAACCCAGTGGAATTCAAAGAACAACTATTTATATAGATAAGATATATGGATTAAAGAACATCTGAATAAATCACATTTATTTTTTATTTCCAATATTTGTGATTTGGTACTGCAAATACTTAACAGTAAGAAGAATCACCAAATAAAATGTAGAATCATCAAAATTATTAGGAAATTTTAACTGCAACTCATTTTTTTAGCACATAAAGTAAATGTCTATGAAATGTGAAACTGTTCTATTTATACCTGTTTCCTGAAGTTTCTTTATAACCTGATGTTAGAAAGAAAGGCAGGCTCCTTGTAACTCTTTATTAGTGAATTAACGATCCAGCTAATTTTGGGTTTATGGATAGTTCCTTGTGACCCTAGCTTATATGAGAGAATGATAAGCTCTTCATGAGCCTAGCTAATATTGGAGAATAACAATGAGAATTATACAAGCTGTACAAATCCCATCATTAATCAACATCCAAACTATAAGAAGACTGAGATGGCTCATGCAAGCTAAATTGATTATGGTCAGGCCAGGACACAAAGAAAATCTATGTAGAACAAAATGCAAGATGACCTAGAGAATGTCTAATGATAAGACTGACTGGTATCAGAAACTGTTTTGGGGAATTAAAAGTACTTTGCAATATTAACTAACAACAAACTGGAATAAATTAAACATTGTTTGGAACAAAAAAAAACTGAAGGGTATTAAATAAAGAACAACTTATATGAAATATCAAAATAATAAATATATTATATTTGAGCTGTGTAAATAGAAATATACAGAAATTCCATTTGATTATTTCATATCAAGATAATATTTTATTTTTTATGTAACTCTTCTGAAGCATAAAATTGTAAATTTGAAGTAAATTAGTTGCTTAAGGCAAAAGTTTGAAACAAAAAAAAAAAAAGAGAAGAAATGTTATTCTTATTTTATCATAAAAAATCTGTTATGCAGATGAGCTTTAATAACTGAAATGAAAGAAGACAGTGGAAACATTAATTTTCACGAGAGAACAAAAGAGGCACTCAGGCAGGCAGGTTGTGATGAATGGGAGTTAATCGATGAAAGCAGATTGAATTAAAATAGCCCCAAAAGATATTGAAAATAGAAAAATAAATGCAGCCATACCCTCTGTGTTTCTCTGCCATCAATGACAACTCCCACCAGAGCTCTGTAGGGAGCTTCTTGTATAGACCTTTAGTAGAGGGCATCATTGTATCAGTTACTCGTAGTAGTAGTAGTAATAGCAGTATCAGTATGTAGTTGTATTAGTAATATCAGATCAGTATATAGTGTAGTAGTAGTATCAGTATGTAGTAGTAGTAGTAAAAGCAGTATCAGTATGTAGTAATAGTAATAGCAGTATCAGTATGTAGTAGTAGTAATAGCAGTATCAGTATTTAGTAGTAGTAATATCAGATCAGTATGTAGTTGTAGTAGTAATATCAGATCAGTATATAATGTAGTAGTAATAGCAGTATCGGTATGTAGTAGTAGTAATAGCAGTATCAGTATGTAGTAGTAGTAGTAATAGTAGTATCAGTATGTAGTTGTAGTAGTAATATCAGATCAGTATATAATGTAGTAGTAGTAGCAGTATCAGTATGTAGTAGTAGTAATAACAGTATCAGTATGTAGTAGTAGTAATAGCAGTATCAGTATGTAGTAGTAGTAATAGCAGTATAAGTATGTAGTAGTAGTAATAGCAGTATCAGTATGTAGTAGTAGTAATAGCAGTATCAGTATGTAGTAATAGCAGTATCAGTATGTAGTCATAACAGCAGTATCAGTATGTAGTCGTAACAGCAGTATCAGTATGTAGTAGTAATAGTAACAGCAGTATCAGTATGTAGTAGTAATAGTAATAGCAATAGCAGTATCAGTATGTAGTAGTAATAGTAATAGCAGTATCAGTATGTGTGTAGTAGCAGTATAGTAGTATAGTAGTAGTGTAGTAGTATTATGTAAGTAGTAATAGCAGTATCAGTATGTAGTAGTAGTAATAGCAGTATCAGTATGTAGTAGCAATAGTAATAGCAGTATCAGTATGTAGTAGCACATCAGTATGTAGTAATAGTAGTAGCAGTATCAGTATGTAGTTAGTAACAGCAGTATCAGTAGTAGTAGTAATAGTAATAGCAGTATGTAGTAGTAGTAATAGTAGTAATAGTAGTATAGTATAGTAGTATATTAATAGCAGTATCAGTATGTAGTAATAGCAGTATCAGTATGTAGTAATAGCAGTATCAGTATGTAGTAATAGCAGTATCAGTATGTAATAATAGTAATAGCAGTATCAGTATGTAGTAGTAGTAATAGCAGTATAAGTATGTAGTAGTAGTAATAGCAGTATCTGTATGTAGTAGTAGTAATAGCAGTATAAGTATGTAGTAGTAGTAATAGCAGTATAAGTATGTAGTAGTAGTAATAGCAGTATCTGTATGTAGTAGAAGTAGTAATAGCAGTATCAGTATGTAGTAATAGCAGTATCAGTATGTAATAATAGCAGCATCAGTATGTAGTAATAGTAATAGCAGTATCAGTATGTAGTGGTAGTAATAGCAGTATCAGTCAGTATGTAGTAATAGTAATAGCAGTATCAATATGTAGTAGTAGTAATAGTAGTATTAATATGTAGTAGTAGTAATAGCAGTATCAGTGTATAGTAGCAGTAATAGCAGTATCAGTATGTAGTAGTAGTAATAGCAGTATCAGTATGTAGTAATAGCAGTATCAGTATGTAGTAATAGCAGTATTAGTATGTAGTTGTAGTAGTAGTAGTAGTAGTAATAGCAGTATCAGTATGTAGTAATAGCAGTATCAGTATTAGGTAATATCAGTATCAGTATGTAGTAATAGCAGTATCAGTATGTAGTTGTAGTAGTAGTAGTAGTAGTAGTAGTAGTAATAGCAGTATCAGTATGTAGTAATAGCAGTATCAGTATGTAGTAATAGCAATATTAGTTTGTAGTTGTAGTAGTAGTAGTAGTAGTAATAGCAGTATCAGTATGTCGTAATAGCAGTATCAGTATGTAGTAATAGCAGTATTAGTATGTAGTTGTAGTAGTAGTAGTAGTAATAGCAGTATCAGTATGTAGTAATAACAGTATCAGTATGCAGTTGTAGTAGTAGTAGTAGTATCAGTATGTAGTAGTAGTAGTAATAGCAGTATCAGTATGTAGTTGTAGTAGTAATAATAGCAGTATCAGTATGCAGTAGTAGTAGTAGTAATAGCAGTATTTAGTTGTAGTAGTAATAATAGGAGTATCAGTATGTAGTAGTAGAAACCATAGTAGTAAATGTAATAGTATGTACGTACGTTAAAGAAGAAGAGTAATAGTGTAGTAGTAGTATTTGTAGCAGTAGAAACCATAGTAGTAGTAGAAAGCATAGAAGTAGTGGTGATAGTATTGGTAGTAATGGGAGCAGTAATAGTATTACCAGTAGTATTAGCAGTACCAGTAGTATTAATGGTTGTAATAATATTTGCAGTGGTAATAGACACAGCAGTTGCAGTAATTATTTAAAGTAGCAGTAGTAGAAAGTAAAGTGCCCCCGTCACGCCAAGTGGCGTATAGGGAATATGGTGTTAGTGACCATACATTTTACAGACCTTCAGCACATGATTTTTGGGGTAATGTGGTCAGTATTACGCCCGTGCCGCTTTACTTTCCCAGAAAAAAAATCTGGTACCCATTTAAGGCTGGGTGAACCCGGAAGCTGTCGGTTGGGATCAAACCCTACCTCTTGTCCTTCGTAGTCCAGTTCACTAACCACTGAGCTGTCACGGCTCCCAAGTACCAGTAGTAGAATTGATAGTAATAGTATTGGGTAAAGCTGTAGCAGTAGCAGTAGAACTATTTGTAGTAATAGTAGCAGTAGTAGGTAGACATATTAGTAGTTGTAGTATTACTAGCAACAGATCCAGTTGTAAAAATAGCTACAGTAGTAGTAGTTATTGATGTAGCAATAGCAGAACAGTAGTAGTTATAACAGTAGTAGATATAGCACTGGTTGTAATATCTGGAATCATAGGGGCAAAGATAGTGTTGGTAGTAATAGTGGTATTAATAATGTAGTAGCAGCAATAGGAATAGCAGTAGTAGCGGTATAAATAATAAGAAAAGTAGTTGTTGTATTATTAGTAGTAATAGTAGTAGCAGAAGAATATAGATGAACAGTAGTGATGGTGGAAATAGTAGGATTGTATCATTTATTGCCTTGTGACTGTTAGCTGCATCATGATCATATGATAGTTGTCAGTTTATACATTGCATAATATAGCTTGTTGCTTTTGATTAAACTGTCACAAGAAAAATTATTTCACCTATTGAACTAAAAAAAAAAATTAACTTAATTCTATATTAACCTTTACCTTAACTTAAACGTTTGTAACATGAGACTAAACTTATAAATTAAGTAATAAGGTTATTCATTTCTCTCTATACAGAAATAAATTAAATATCATCAAGTACAATGCCTGCTGGCACGTAGGTGACTATGTCTCTCCACAGCTTTCTATCTTGACAGTTATTTATCATTTCTATTGTTGTCCTTCTATTAAACTGTTTTGAAGTCATTCTCTCAAGCTGTCTGGTATCTTTTCTCTTTGCTTCCCTCAATCTCTTCGTCCTTCAATTTTCCCAGTTGTCACAATATATCCCAGCTGTTCCCTTCTCATTGCATGGCCAAAAATGATGATTGTTTCTTCCTAATTTTGGAAAAATTAGCTCTCTTTTTGCTTTGGCCTCTTTTACACGTTTTCATTACTCTTCTTAGCTGTCCATAGTATTCTCAAGAATTAAATATGCATAATAATAAAGTCGTCATTGCAATTAAATACTGACTAAAATACTGAAAATCCTGTATTATTGTATAATATACTACTGACATATAACTAATGTTTATAACTAAACTAACCATAACTAACATAAAAGTAACTCACTTAATATAAGAATGTGATGACGATTCTGATTTGATTTGATTGGGATCAAATTTGGTGCTACTCTTCTGATCCTCTTCCATTCAAATTAGTAACTGCACATTTCTATTTATAAAATAATTTAATTATGGAAATATATTACTAGATCAGCTCTAAATTGGTTACATTTACTTTAACACTGTGATCAAGGGTAAATCTCTAACAGTTGTTAACTTGCAGCCGTGAGTCTTGGATGTGCTTGTTTCGAAACTGATAGTTATTATTTTATAATTACTGTTGCTATGGAGATCACCAAAGTTCATCATCATCATCATCGAATGTCGTCTCCGCATCGAAGGTTGGCTACTATGGATCGCCATTCTGCTCTGTCTCTTGCTTTGATGGTGCAGGTTGTCATAGGCTGATTTGTCCATCTTTCGATGTTACTCGTCCATGTTAGTCTTGGTCTGCTTCTTCCTCTTTTACCTTGTATTTTCCCCTCCAGGATTACTTTTAGTAGACTAGTGTGTCTTTTAATATGGCCCAAAAATCGCATTTGTCTTGTTTGAATTGTGCTTAGTAGTTCTATTTTCATTTTTAGTTGTTTTAAGACTTCATCGTTTGTTTTCTTTTCCTTCCATCCAATTCTACCTATTCTTCTAAATATCCACATTTCAAAGGTTTCACTTCTCTGTTATGTTTTCTTGTCTTATGTCCAAGTTTCTGCACCATATAGGAATATTGAGAAGATGTAACATTTTGCTATTCTTAGTTTTAGCCCTGGTGTTATTTGTTTTGTTAGTATGTTCTTCATGACATTAAAATTACTTTTTGCCATTCCTATTCTTTTGTTTATTTCAGTTGTACATTTTCCATCACTGGTTATAGTATGTCCAAGGTAGTTGTAGTTCTGAACTGTCTCCAGGTCTATTCCTTCAATTTTGACATCCACTTGTGGGTTTTGAGTATTTTCTTTGTTTATAATCATAGTTCAAAGTTCTTAAAACGAGGAAATTTGGCAAAATAAATAGCGAAGAGTTCTAAAATGACGATAATTTCATAGAATTAATAAATAACAAACAGAATTAAGCGAGACAAACCAAGTAAACTCTTTCGTATCTTGTTTAGTTGTGTATGCCATATAGAGGAATCGGCTCCCTCAATGAGAGAGCTACTTGCACAGAACAGAGACGAATGGCGAGATTTGATAAAATATCTTTAGAAGGATTGAAAACTGCTAGAATAAAAAATTTAGATAAGAGAAAGTGTATCTGGATCTATGTTCTATGGGCCGGCTACGGCTGCGAAAAGTCAGTAGATAGATACATAAATATGACAAATGAAAAGATGATAAGAGACCACAGCACAGAGATGGGATTTCTCAGAAGAATGGTGGGATTTAACTGGTCTGCTAAAAAAAAAAACCAACGAGGAAATCCTCAGAGGCCATCTCAAGAGAGAGAGAGAGAGAGAGAGAGAGAGAGAGAGAGAGAGAGAGAGAGAGAGAGAGCAAAACACATTAACAAGAAACAATCAACGTGTCATCATTTTTGACATCTTGAGAAGAGGAAAGTTAGAATATTTTGTTACACCTGGTAAAAAGCTAAAATACAGGAAAGGAGATATCGTGGACGAGGAAGAGAGAAGAATGGTAAACAATCAACAGAAATTATACAATACAATCTGGGCAGAGAATTGTGGAATGACATGCTCGCCAACACTAACCGGTTTGGTCAATGGTGATGATACATACATTTAAAAAAAATGTTCCAGGATTCCTCTCCGATTTTCTCCAGATTATCAATATCGGTGCACCCATGAATTCGTACGGACTGCATTGATGATCATCCGAACAGAAAACACATTTCTAAAAAAAATGGCTTATTGGTTGAAACGTTTGTGATTTTTTTGCCTGCGCCTGTTAAATTAAAATTGAATAATTATTGAATCATTATTATTTAAATTTTTTTTTCTTTATAATGACAGAATGGCTAACATTGTAGGCAATTTTAGTATTTAAGAAAACTACAAAGAAACAATGGTCCACCAATATTATGTTTTAGTAATAATAGTTTATATGTTGTAACAGATCCAAAATAATTATCCTACAATACAGATTATTTTCAACGGCATATTATTCTCTTCATTTTTGTTAAAATATAGCTTGTTATAATTATTTTTTTTTTAATTTTAGTGTTAAACTAAGATTAATATCTTGATCTTGATTCTTTATCCTTCCCTGGCCGTTAGACGTCGCGAAGGACGCGTTTTTCTTCACCAATCTATATCCTGGGCGAGATGGTTGATCTTATCTAATGAGTCTATGCCTGCCAACTCTTTTACAAGTGTCTCTTTAGGTCTTCCTCCATTTCTGTATCCTGATATTTCCCATAGAAGAGACTGTTTTGGAATTCTTTTGTTGTCTCATCTCAGCACATGTTCGACATATGTACAACTTATTTCCTTAATTGTAGATGAGATCTTTGATCGCATGGTCATTTCTTTTATTTCAACATTAGTCTTGAATTTTCGCAAGAATATTTTTAAATACCAATTGGCGGTACGTATCCTTCCTGAGTCCCATTGTAGGTTTAGAGCTGGACGGTCAACCACGGATATGATTTTTACTCTCCGCCGGTTGCAACAAAAATGCAAGGAACAGAGAAGACCTCTATTTATAACCTTTGTTGATCTCACAAAGACATTTGACACAGTGAGCAGAGCAGGTCTATACAAGATGTTGGAAAATGTTGGCTGGCCCCCAACATTACTTAAAAGCTGATCAAGTCGTTTCACAACAATATGTCTGACATCATCCAGTTCGACGGTGGATCTTCCCAGCCCTTTGAGATGAACTGTGGAGTCAAAACAGGCATGTGTTCTTGCCCCTACTTTATTCGGCATATTTTTCGCTGCCCTTCTACACAATGCGTTTGAAACCGTCTCTGGAGACATCTACACCCGTACAAGATCTGATGGCTCCTTATTCAATCTTGCACGTCTGTGGTCAAAATTAAAAACAACTGAGACCCTAATCAAAGAGCTTCTATTCGCTGATGATGCAGCACTGTTTGCTTACGATGAATCCGTCCTGCAGTCAATGATCTAGCTAGATCGTGTGAATTATTCTCCCTATCAATAAGTATCCAGAAGACTGTGGTGCTTCAACAAGGTGTAGCCAGCCCCGCAGCTATATAATTAAATAACATACCCCTTGAACCTGTGAGAAAGTTCACTTAGCTCGGTTCTATGGTCACAACCAATGTCTCCCTTGAAGAAGAAATAAATTCCCGAATCGGAAAGGCAACTTACACATTTGGTAAACTTAAAGATAGAGCAAGGGCTAATACCAATTTAACACTCAGGACTAAGATTCAAATTTACCAAAGTTGTGTGCTTAGTATACATCTATACGGATCAGAAACTTGGACTACCTGTGCAGGGCAGGAGAAAAGGTTAAACAGCTTTCATGTACGTTGCCTTCGCAAGATTATAAACACAAAATGGCAGGACAAAGTAACTAACTCTAATGTCTTACAACGAGCCAAACCTCCCATCGATCACGATAACACTTAGGATTCGTAGACTAAGGTGGCTGGGCCATGTAAGAAGAATGGCAAACAATAGTATTCCTAAACAAATATTGTATGGAGAACTTAAGAAAAGAATCCAAAGAGCAGACCAGTGTTGAGATATATGGATGTTTGCAAGACTTCCTTGAGGGAATTTTCTATAAGTGAAAGGAACTGGAAAAATCTGCTGCAGATTGTAGCACATGGAGGAAAAAAATAATGGCACAGCAACTTACGAGTCAGTCTATTCAATATTAGTAGATTTAGCCACGAGAGAAGCTGCTCAGCAAAGCAGCACCCAGCATAAGACACTAATATTTTTACCAAACTTCTGATTTATTATGGTTGCTTGCTACCAACCGTCTGTCAAGACGCCAAAGGCCTTATGTATAAATATATACTTTGGTTTGTTCTATTCTATGTTTTATATCTTTGGTGCATATTTAGTCTGTCGTCTATCTGGAGATGACATACTATCGCAAATCATGCACACCTCTTACCTGGACTTTTAAAGGTTATTAGAATATACAGCCTGCACATAGGCAGACACGTAGACCTAAAGCACAGTTACAGAGACAAATACACATTTTGAAGGCAACACGCTTTAGACAATAATTTACATCTCCTACATGGACCATGTGAGAGCTTCAAATCTCATTCAGTGAACAGGCAAATTATTGCTGTGCTGCGGTAAAGCTGACAGTTGGTGGAAGTAACGTGGTGAAATGTTCACTGCTACAAGGTATGGTGTCACCATAGAGTATACGTACAATCCACTACTTGCTCATCCAGGGAGCACAAAGGTACTAACGAACTTCTCCTGACTATCGTGACTAAGAGCACGTACCAGTACAGCTACATGTCTCGGCTTTGCGAAGACCATCATTATATAGAACTATGGGTGTAGTAAAACGCGGAAAGAAGAAAAGATAGAAAGACAACAACAAAAAGTGGCGAGGCATTGACTCGGTCGGCTCAAAACTATTAGCCGCAATGGGAAAATGAGGAACTTGCGTGAATCCAATAAACTGTGTTCAGGGAACCGGGTGGTCGTAATGATAACAACTAGTGTCGTTGTTCAGATCGGTAGATTGCGGGTTGGAATAAACTAAGATTCACAAGTTTTGGTTTTCTTCTAATGATGGGAGAGTAAAATACAATCTCTCACTTCTAGCGCCTCTTAGCATCTGCACTGAACATGCAGCCTTTATTCTTCAGCCAGAAAAGGGATCAATACTGTAATGCTTTCTTTTACTTTTTCTTATTTTGCTCCAACGACCACAAGCAATAGGGGATAAGAAGAACAAATTGCTCTTTATGTTCTTAGGCATCTTTATAAAAAATATGTGTGTTACTTATTATTATAATACAACTCCAAAAGAAGTAAAATTCTAAAATATTTAATATTTCGTCCCTTGCTAATCTCCTATCTCACTAACCAGAGATAAATGGTGTCTCACACGCTCGGAACCCGGTATTTCCTCAATAATTATTATCCTATTTGGACGCAAATGGTAGTCACTTCAAGCATTTTGTATGGTATCGTTATGTTGCTTTCAGAAAGAAGTAAGTCCGCTTCAGATTTCTTTATCCTCATTAGTGGTAAAACCATTAACGAAATGTATGGTTCCGTAGCAAGTGAGACACGCCATTTTTGTTAAAGCAAGACCTCGTCCTTTTCATCATATCTCAGAAAACAACCAACCATTCCCACGTGACAAAAAAAAAATAAGACCATTTTTATTTTCATTTGCGTGTTAGTTAATAAGCTTCTTTTGTACGGTGACCTCGCTCAGAACAACCTCATTAGTATTTATATCTGTCCATGGGACGTTCTGTTCTTATCTCCAACCACATCTCTGTGGTTTTCATTGATCTCCCCCTGTCTTTATTGGCCCGTCTCCGGCTGACTGCATGGCTCATATGTAACATTGTCACATTGACATATATTGCATAAGATACGCTCAAATTTCATATCGAATGGCTCGGTTTCATTAGAAAAGCTAGGGTTTTAAATGAAATGATTGTGTACGTAGAGTGTTGAACATGTTTTTTTTGTATGAAATAAATATGCCCTTCTGCACGTCGGAGTGTGTGCATTAATGATGAACGCAATGTAGCTATCATGTCTAATGATATCAATAGAAAATGTGTACATTCAGGTAGTGTCCTTAATAATTGTATTGTGTTTGTTTGATTGTTTAATTGAATGTAATAGTATATGAGTACACATTTTTCCTGTATCACCCAATAGTAAACATACACACCTAAATTCGATACATATATAATTATATACATACATACGTACGTACGTACATACCTACTTACATACATACATACATACACACACATACATACATATATACATACATACGCATACATATATTTATATTATACGAACATAAATATAAACACACTCATTCACCAACAACACAATGAGTGCTAATATCTACATGCACATGCATATTGAGGTTTTCGTTTAAAAATTAAACGAGTCCTAGTTTTAGCGTTGCACAGTCAACAACTACATTTTTTAAAAAGAAAAACCAAAAAGAATTCTGATTATTGAATTAATCGACCTAAAACACACGCAGATGCACACAGTCTTTAATGCTTTGATATATCTGCAAAACGTGGACTCTATATGCAGAACTATGAAGCAAAACCAATTGAGACTAAATGTAATCGTAAGGTTCTCTCTCTGCATTTCATACAGAGACTACATAACAAACGACAGAGCTCATACATTCAACATGAGAAACATAGGTCCACAGTGTGAGTTTCAGATACAGATCTTCTTCCTCTTATGTTTCTTACTTCTTCTTCTTATGTTTCTTACTTCTTCTTCCTTATCTTCTTATTTACTTACTACTACTACTTCTTCTTCTTCTCCATCTCTTCTTATTTTTCTTACTTCTTCTCCATCTCCTTCTTATTTCTCTTACTACTTCAGCTTCTTATTTTTCTTACTTCATCTTCTTATGTTTCTTACTTCTTCTCCATCTTCTTCTTATTTTACTTACTACTACTACTTCTTCTTCTTCTCCATCTTCTTCTTATTTTCTTACTTCTTCTCCATCTTCTTCTTATTTTCTTACTTCTTCTCCATCTTCTTCTTAGTTCTCTTACTACTTCCTCTTCTTATTTTACTTACTACTACTACTTCTTCTTCTTCTCCATCTTCTTCTTATTTTCTTACTTCTTCTCCATCTTCTTCTTATTTTCTTACTTCTTCTCCATCTTCTTCTTAGTTCTCTTACTACTTCCTCTTCTTATTTTACTTACTACTACTACTTCATCTTCATCTCCATCTTCTTCTTATTTTCTTACTTCTTCTCCATCTTCTTCTTATTTTCTTACTTCTTCATCTTCTTCTCCTTCATCTTCTTATTTTCTTACTACTTCATCTTCTTCTCCATCTTCTTCTTATTTTCTTACTACTTCATCTTCTTCTCCTTCATCTTCTTATTTTTCTTACTACTTCATCTTCTTCTCCTTCATCTTCTTATTTTACTTACTACTTCATCTTCTTATTTTTTTTCTTACTTCTTCTCCATCTTCTTCTTATTTTCTTACTTCTTCTCCATCTTCTTCTTAGTTCTCTTACTACTTCCTCTTCTTATTTTACTTACTACTACTACTTCTTCTTCTTCTCCATCTTCTTCTTATTTTTTTCTTACTTCTTCTCCATCTTCTTCTTATTTTCTTACTACTTCATCTTCTTCTCCTTCATCTTCTTATTTTTCTTACTACTTCATCTTCTCCTTCATCTTCTTATTTTCTTACTACTTCTTCTTCTTATTTTGCTTACTACTTTTTTTTTCTTAATTTTCTTATTACTTCATCTTATTTTTCTTACTCTTTCTTCTTCTTATTTTCTTACTACTTCATCTTCTTATTTTTTTCTTACAAATACTTCTTCTTTTCTTCCTCTTCTTCCGGTAGACAGTACAATACACTACAGAGACGCTCAATTTCTTTCCAAAAGACAAAGAGTTCAGCAATTGAAGGTTTCAGTAGTAAAAAAAAAAGTAAAGAGTTCCGTCAGGCTAAGTGGCGTATAGGGAATATGGTGTTAGTTTAGGGAATGTGGTCGGTATTACGCCCGTGCCGCTTTACTTTCCCAGAAAAAAAATCCGGTACCCATATCCGGAACCCGACCTCTTGTCCTTTGTAGTCTTAGTTCACTAACAACTGAACTATCGCAGCTCCTAAGGTTTCAGTAGATTGAAGACTAAACACTCTTCGTGCATCTGTTCTTGTAATCGATCACTTATAATGGTAGGGAACAGGCAAATAATTGCAATGCTGCGGTAAAGCTGGTATCAAGAAGCCACTGGTGGGGAGTGATAGACACTCCAGGGTATGGTGACAGCTTTACAAAGAAGGAACACAACACAATACTGATGTTTCGGCCTGTGGCCTTCTTCAGAATACAGGGACAACGACAACAAACGATGAAGCACAATTATCTACTTATGATGGTACCATGCATGAAAGTAAATTCCTACCATCGCCTGGTTAAAGTATCAGTAAGTATATGCACAGACGGCGTGGCGTGATACCGACCAAATTACTAAAAAATGTGCCGTGATTATAGAAAAATATGGTCACTAATACCATATTCCCTATACGCTTAGGAAGGCGTGAAGGGAACCTTTACTTACTTTACTTAAGTATCATCATCATGTACCGTACCGGTTGACGATCATGTCCTTCCACAATCTTCTATCCACAGTGCATCGTATGAGTTCTGTTGTTGACTGTTTTCCATGCCATGACACTAAGCTATCCAGTATTTTCTCTCTTTGTCGTCCGCGATCTCTCTTTCCTTTTATTTTGCCAGTTGTAACCAATATTCCAACTTTCCTCTTCTCATGATGTGCCCAAAAAATGTTGGTTGCTTCTTTCTGATGTTTTTTTAAAGAGCTCCCGTTTTGTGTTGGCCTCTTTGAGAACTTTCTCATTGGTCTTTTTAGCTGTCCAGGGAACTTTCAACATTCTTCTGAGAAATCCCATCTCTGTGGCCTTTAATCGTCTTTTCATGTGTTTGTCTATTGTCCATGATTCGCTTCCATAGGTCAGAATTAAGTATATGCCCGCGTTAAAACAGTGTTAACTGTGTGAGGTCGGTATTTTTCTATTATCCATAATTAGTTGCAGCCACGACAGAGCTGTGGGAGCCGCGATAGCTCAGTGGTTAGTGAACTGGACTACTAAGGACAAGCGGTAGGGTTCGATCCCAACCGAGGGCTTCCGGGTTCACCCAGCCTTAAATGGGTACCGGATTTTTTTCTGGGAAAGTAAAGCAGCACGGGCGTAATACCGACCACATTACCCCAAAAATCGTGTGCTGAAGGTCTGTAAAATATAGGGTGACTAACACCATATTCCTTATACGCCACTTGGCGTGACGGGGTACTTTACTTTTACTTTACGGCAGAGCTGTGGTTAGTTGGCTAGTCTGGTGAGGACATTGGGTTGGGCTCGATCGACGGCTTCTAGGTTCACCTAGCCTTAGATAATGATAATTATTCATGGGAAAGCGATACTGGACTATAGCTAATCGTTATCTAGTATTAATCCTTCGCAGAATGGTTGCTATCATCACCACAACACGTTTGAAGGAATTTCTATACCTTGCCAGATCCCTCTCTTGTGAAATTCAATGCCACTTTAATGTCATTAAACCACTTTCTTCTTGGTCTATTCCTGCGTCTTTCCTGAACCATACACTCTATAATTATTTCAATCCCATCGTGCTAATCGCAATATCCCCCCGTAGTGTATATAGTCCCAAAATGTGGACACTAACAGCACGCTCTCTATATTCCACACTGTAGATATAACGATGTCCATTACTAATCCTTTCCCTGTATTAATGATAACAAAATAGCTTCCATATGCGCAAAGCTGTCAGCTCATTTCATTAACTTTGACTCAAAAGTGCAGTACTATTGATGATCTATCTCAAATTAGCTTTACACGTTAATAAGACAAAGGAAGCGGAAATAAACAACAAGCCTTTGGGGTCAGCCATAGCTGACCATCGATCAGACGTAATGACGCAAGTTATGTCTTTCAAGAAAACTATTGGAAGACAAAGAAATGATTACTCCATCATTCGGACACACATACACAATTTATAAAAAAAAATACATCTCCCAAAAATATTTGTAAAAAGTGCATGGACTTCTTTAAAAGAATTAATAGAACAAAATTAATTAGGAAATATAAATAATGAACGGGCACTATTCAAAGCGACAAAAACTGAAGTCATAACACACAATAAGTTGTACATAGAAATAATAAAAGAAAGCGTATGTGTGTTTGTCTGCTACCAATATTAGCTTTACCTGCTCGCACACCTATCAAAGGGGTACAATGTGAGCGTAAATACTTTGTGTTGTGCTTCGTTATTTGCACCTTTAAAACCAACAATTCTGACATCATGATATTTATGGTTACCTCCCCTCTCGATTCTTGCTTACTTGTTTTTTGTTTTCCATCCAGAATCACCGCAAAGAGATAGAGTAAGATCTTGATCAGCTGTAGGTCTCTGATCCAAAAGTAAGCTGTTAGCTGTTGATCTTGTCAACCGATGTGATGTCTCTCGTCCAAGAATGTAACTCAACAAAATAATGGTCATCATCATCAAGTACCGGGCCTAGTACACAACTTTCCACAACTCTCCAGTACTCTCCACAACTTTCGATCTCGGCAGCTATTTATCATTTCTGTTGTTGACCTTCTGCCAAGCCATTCTCTTCAGCTGTCTGTTATTTTTTCACTATGCTTCCCTCTATCTCTTCGTCCCTCAATTTTTCCAGTTGTTACAATGTATTCAAGTTGTTCTCTTCTCATTACATGGCCAAAATATGATGATTGTCTCTTCCTAATATTGGAAATTAGCTCTCTTTTTGCTTTGACCTCTCTCAGAATATCTTCATTACTCTTCTTAGCTGTCCATGGTATTCTCAACATTCTTCTGTAAAACCACATTTCTACAGACTCCAATATGATGGTAAGATGAAGATAAAGCAGAATGGATCCTCAAGAATATTTATAGCCGGTTGATATGCACATGGTAAATTAGTATATTACAAATACGATATGACGAAGCGATGTCAAAACTAAAGAGATGTATACATTGTCTCTGATGTTATATACACAAATAATAGCAACTTATCTGCAACGATGAGTCTTGATTATGCTACGGTTAATGTAAAACATTAGAGAAAGAGAGTTCATCAGTGCTATATAGAACCAATTCTGACCTATGGAAGCGAATCATGGACAGTAGACAAACAAATGAAAAGACGGTTAGAGGCCACAGAGATGGGATTTCTCAGAAGAATGTTGAAAGTTCCCTGTACAGATAAAAAGACCAATGAGGAAGTTCTCAAAGAGGCCAACACAAAAAGGGAGCTCTTAAAAAACATCAGAAAGAAGCAATCAACATTTTTTGGGCACATAATGAGAAGAGGAAAGTTGGAATACTTGGTTACAACTGGTAAAATAAAAGGAAAGAGAGATCGCGGACGACAAAGAGAGAAAATACTGGATAGCTTGGTGTCATGGCATGGAAAACAGTCAACAACAGAACTGATACGATGCACTGTAGATAGAAGATTGTGGAGGGACATGATCGCCTACGTCATCCGGCAGGGTACATGATGATGATGATGCTTGTAAAACAATGATCTACAGCAGTGACCGACCACTTCAATTTTGAGCAATTCTGTTACCAAAACAATCAACACTTTTCGGACACGCCATGAGGGGAAAAAAAATAGAATACTTGGTATCAGTGTTTTGGTAAAATCAATTATAAACCAGTTAGGGATTATAAATACCATATTAGACTACGATAAATAATATTCAGTCTCTCCGACAAGAGTAAGAGATTAAGAGAAAACCGTGCCTCCGCAACAAGCTATCTAGTATCGTCTCTCTTTGTCGCTGGCATTCTCTATTACCCTGTATTTTGCCAGTTGTAACCAAATATTCCAACTTTCGTTTTCTCTTAAAGTGATCGAAAAAATGTCGGTTATCTCTTTCCTCGTTGAGAATTTTCACGTTGATATTTTTAACTGTCCAGAGAACTTTCAACATTCTTGTGAGAAATCCCATCTCTGTGACCTCTAGTTGTCTTTTCATTGTCATTTTCATTATTCTCTAATTCGTTTGTTTACTGTTCAAGATTTGTACACAGGATTGTTTGTTGTCAGAAGTGACGCATTATAGCGCCGATGAACTCTCTTTCTCACTACTATTGGCATTGACTTGTTGCACAAATTGTTTTTCATTTTTTTTTTTTGCAATGCTACTTGGCTTGTGCTATTCTGCCAATAAGACAAAGTAGTAATAAAGTAGTAAGAGATAAGCAAATATATCAAATATAATAAATATGAAATACTATGCGGGTCCGCGTGTATAGCTACAGAAAAACACGCTGGAGAATCAACGCATATCCTGCTTCTATACTCTCCAACAGGGAGGGTTAAACTTTTCACATTCTTTTATTTTATCTCTGGTCTCCTCTCCATGTCTTTCCTGTGTCCTATCCCTTTTCCTCCCTGAATTATCTTTATTACCGCTCTTCTTCCTTCTTATTAGCTATATGCTCTCTTTGTTTTACTCTTCTTCCCGTTTTCTTTGTACACTATGGGATATCTACTTTCATTTTTCAAATTTTTACAATTTTTCGTTGTTTGGTTCCTTTGTTTGGTCTAATGAAATCCTACCTGCCCTATTGTCTATTAATCTTTTGATCAGACTCTAAACAAATCCTGGCCATTGTCTTTTCCGCCATTTTATCAGATCAGAGGAGTTGTGCTTTCTAACTCGGAATCTTATGTTTAATGTGAAATAGTTTGTTTGTTGTAGCTGATGAAGGCTTTTGCCGAAACACTGTAGCTTGTCTTGTCTTTCTGTTAGTTTAGCTGCTCAATACCATTTTATGTTTATTTTCTTTAATAAAGTAATAAAACTGAGTAATGAAACAAAACAATGACTGCAATTAGGCTAATTTTAAAATTAAATAACGGAGGCCAAGACGCGCCTCCCAGCACCAGAGCTGGAAGTTGTCAGCGACCCACAGCTGATGGCTTGCGCCAGGATCGGTGAACCAAAACCATCCAGACCCAGCTCCACCTCTCCGTGGTGCTTCCTGTAACAGACTAATCCGTCTAGTCTTGCCAGAAGGAAGACAACCCTGTACTCAAAAATGTCGGGCTGAAGTCGGATGTGTTGGGCCGAAAGGGTTCAAATATAACAGTTATACTGCAAACCACAACACAACGCATACACGTCCACTACGTCCTTGTAAGGGCGGACGATTAAGAGGAATCTTCTAGTCTACCCTTATACTCTAGAATACTTTAGTCATCGGGCGAACGCAACCAACCAACCACCAAATTAAATAACACTAATTATTAGTGCCATCAAATACGACAGGAGGCCTATAATTAATATAAATAATGTCTATATACCTCACCACGGCCTGTTCCCTGTTGTAGAGATGGGACTTAACAGTCAGGTTGAAAATCAAGACTGGCCAGGCCTTTCAATAGCAGAGCAATACCACCATCTGCTCTAGCAAGTGAAGATGCTGAAGTCGAAAGTGACTAGTGAAAAAGCGCGTCATAATCTGATTCTACCCGTTCCCGCACTTGGGAAGTATGTCTGTATTTGCTAATTGATGTCACAGCTCTCCCCTGTAAGAGACATTCAGGCAGGTACGGTCTGGGCCCTTAGCCTCTAAAGAGCCCACACACTACACCGAGGAAGAACAATTGGCCCATAGTAGATACAGAACTACAGGCAAAACAATATGGGCCTCTGCAAGAGGTACAGACAACAGATTTAAAGATAAAAAAGAAATTGCAATGAAATTTATAAAAGAAACGACACAGCAGATGTAGACAATATAATCCAGGCGGACGAAAGAAGAAGAAATGTCAACATAGAAACAGACCCCAAAAAAATGAATATTAAATCTGGAAGAAAAAAATATTGTCTCTGTTGTGTACCAATTTTCAGGTTTATTGGAATGTTTTCCACATCCAGTTGTTAGATATTATCAACCCATTTCCCCCATTTCTCATTCTCTCATATTTCACCGCTCCATCAAATTGGTCTTGAACAGACCGTTAAATCTCGCTATTTGCTTTTAGCAATTCATCTCACAGATGTCAAAATAGTTCTATTGTGGATCTATGTCATGATAATAAGGGTGAACAGCTTCTTGTGGCGTGTCTTCTACTGACAATTTAGCTGGTGTATGGCAGAACAGGATATGTTGGAAGTATACTGCTCAGCTCATGTTCCTCTATCAGTTTATTATGAGTGCGCAATCATAATAAAAATGAGATAGAGCTGCTTGCACAGAACAGAGACAAATGGCGAGATTTGATAAAATATCTGTAAAAGAATTGAAAACTGCTAGAACAAAAATTCAGATAAGAGAAGGAGTATCTTGGTCTACGCCCTATGGGCCGGCTACGGCTTGAAAGGTCAATAGAATCATAATAAATGCATGTACATGAGCATCGTATACATGAGAGAGAGGGAGAGAGAGAGAGAGAGAGAGACAGGCAAAAAAAGAGAGATAAAAAAGAGATGAAAGAAAGAAACAAATAATTGGAAAATATTTTTTTCACATTAATTCTTCCATTTTCATTGACTTTCCTTTATTGTTCTTTTAATTATGTATAATACCCACCAACCTACCTACCTATCTACCAACCAACCTACCTACCGACCCACTCACCTACCTACCCACCCGCCCACCAATCTACCTACCTACCAACCAACAAACACACGCACATACTCACACAAGTATGGATATACCTTTGTCATCCACATTTAACGTTGGTCTTCCCTTTATGCCAGCACCAACAATATAAACAATAAATCTAACAGCTCTTAACTTACACTTAGACATTTTTTAATATTTTTTTTTCCAATTTATTTCTATTAAACGAGTTGTTATTTTACATTGATAACATTTTTCATGTGTCCAGACGTATCAGTCAAAATAATAATATATCATAACTCATGTGAACATAAAATAACATTCATCATCATCATCATCATCGAGTGCCGTCTCCGCAACGAAGGTTGGCTACCATGGAGCGCCATTCTGTTCTGTCTCTTGCTTTGATGGTGCAGGTTGTCATAGGCTGATTTGTCCATCTTTTGATGTTACTCGTGCATGTTAGTCTTGGTCTGCCTCTGCCTCTTTTACCTTGTATTTTCCCCTCCAGGATTACTTTTAGTAGGCTGTTGTGTCTTTCAACATGGCCCAAAAATCTCATTTGTGTTATTTGTTTTGATGTTAGTATGTTCTTCATGACATTAAAATTAAATTTTGTCATTCCTATTCTTTTGTTTATTTCAGTTGTACATTTTCCCTCACTGGTTATAAGTATGTCCAAGGTAGTAAAAAATAACATTATTAATATTAATTAGTATATTTTTTTTCTAAATCATAGATTCCCTTGTGGATAAAGACTTGTATGGACCTGCTTGTAATTCTGTTAATGGTTAAAAGGCAATTACGGTACAATGTTTTCTTTTTTCTATGATAAGACAGCTATTTTTACTTGGGTTTTTCCTCGTTTTTAATAATCGTATGTAGGTTTTAAAGGCCGATAACCCAATAATAGGTGTATAACACCTTTCGTGTTTTTACCTACCTTTATAAAGTAGAAATTTTATTTCATTTCTGCTAATATGAAAAAAAAATTCCTTTCATATTATTTATAAAAAAAGTAAATAAATAATCAGAAAGATAAGATGTTCAACGATGTAATAATTAATGCAGCGGATAAGAAACCGAATGTTATGGTGGAATTATTTAACAAAACAAAGGAAATAATACAGATTATTTTAATTTTCATTACACATTTTGTAGCTGTTTATGTGAAGTAATGAATAGCAAGCAAAACGCGTTTGATGATATGTTAGTGCGCTAACGGCAGTACATAATACGTGGAAAAACAGAAGATTTTTTAAACACTTAAATAGACTTAACTGCACAACATCACTTAATACAACAAATCAGAAGTTGTGAATATCGCTAAAGAGAAACAGAACATCAACATAACGATAAATGGCGAACAAATAAAACAAGTGAAGAAATTTAAATATCTAGGAAGTCTAATGATCGCGACAATTCACAAGCAGCAGAAATAAACCCAAGATGCAAAAAGCTTCTCGAATAATCTGGCAACTATTACCACAGCTGTCCAACTAGGACAATAACTGTAGAGACAAAACAATACAATCTTCACTCCAAAGTTGTGCTATCAACCCCAGACTCTCTTCCACGAACAATAATAAAAATAACCACACTCTGAGAGATAATATCAGAAATGAAGAACTGAGAAAAAAGTTAGGAATAATTCATAATAGATTACATAAACAACATATAAAATAGTTTTGTCACTTGATAAGACAGAAAAGTCAAAATACAACACAACGACCCTTCAATAAACGTTGCGAGAATACCAAACTCAAGGGTCGAAAAAAATGGATTGATGGAATATTAGAACTGGGAAACATCAACACAAAGACCAACAGAAGAGCAAAAGATTCAATTGAAATCTTCCCTCGACGCTGAAAGTGAAATAAGGAAGGAAAGAAAAAGACGAAGCTAATGGAAGTCCGTTAGCATGTTAACAATAACAGCTTTCCTGTTCATTTGTCAATCTTTCGGTGTTAAAATGTTCAAAACTCTATTTTATGCTATATTTCGATGTCTTAGCATGCATCCCTTTGTCTAGGCTTATCTTCCTGAGTTATAATACATTTGCTATTTCTCTCTTTAATGTTTAATATACACCTTTGTTTTATTAATTTAATTTTTTTCTTTTCATGTTTATCAGTGAAAAAAAAAATATTTTTGTCGCGTAGTCTCACTTTGTTCTATATTGTTTCATGATATTATATAAACACGGCATCACTGTAATATTTGAGCACACTCTACGCTGCTTTAATTACATTTAAATTCTAATTCCTCTCACATTCTGGCCCTCTCTAGTCCTTAAAAAAAATAAGTAACCCATTTCAAAATCAATACTATGGCTCATAAATCGAGACCGTCTCTAAACAAAAAAACGCAGAAAGAGGACACTGTCAGATCCCACTAAGACAATTTCTCGGGGACACCAAGCAGATAATGCGACCCTTACCTGCCCTTACCTGTATAGTGAGATCACGTGCAAGGCATCTCAATCATTTCCTTTCTCCCATCCTCCGCATTTGATGTGTCCTCCGGGCTAGGAAATACGACCACTTGGAGTAATTACTGGAAAACTATCATTAAGATGTCTTGTCTAATTATTTCCGACCGTCAACATTTCTTTTTGTAAAATTGTAATCATGATATAGTGTGCATGTGATTCGTATGGTTTATAGAGTTGAGTGGTGCATTGGACACGATATTAGTTTATAGAGATCGACGATATGTGTGATTACATTAATTTATAGAGATTGGTGACACGTACAGGTTCCATCCAGGGCCAGGTATCTTTCAGGGCCAGGTATCATCCAGGGCCAAGTATTATCCAGGGCCAGGTATCATCCATGGCTAGGTATCATCAAGGGCCAGGTATCATCCAGGGCTAGGTATCATCCAGGGCCAGGTATCATCAAGTGCCAGGTATCATCCAGGGTCAGGTATCATCCAGGACCAGGTATCATATAGGGCCAGGTATCATCAAGGGCCAGGTATCATCAAGGGCCAGGTATCATCAAGTGCCAGGTATCATATAGGGCCAGGTATCATCCAGGACTAGGTATCATCAAGTGCCAGGTATCATAAAGGGCTAGGTATCATCAAGTGCCAGGTATCATAAAGGGCTAGGTATAATCAAGGACCAGGTATCATCAAGTGCCAGGTATCGTAAAGGGCTAGGTATCATCAAGGGCCATGTATCATCAAAGGCCAGTTATCATCAAGAGCCAGGTATCATAAAGGGCTAGGTATCATCAAGGGCCAGGTATCATCAAGGGCCAGGTATCATCAAGAGCCAGGTACCATCCAGGGCCAGGTATCATCCGGGCTAGGTATCATCCAGGGCCAGGTATCATCACGTTCCATGTATCATCAAGTTCCATATGTCATCAAGTTCCAGGTATCATCCAGGGCCAGGTATCATCCGGGCTAGGTATCATCCAGGGCCAGGTATCATCCAGGGCCAGGTATCATCAAGTTCCAGGTATCATCAATGGCCAGGTATAGTCATCACTTTACCTTTAAGCTTGCTAGCTAAAATGAAACTTTCTGTTAAAAAAAAATTATCACGTTAAGGTCTGAATCTTATATTAAAATAAAAGCACATTTCAGACCCTCGGTCCACCAGCTATACATTATTTAACCCAGGCTTAAATTCAGCCATAATTAGACCAATTTATATAGATTGGTGTCAAGTATGTAATTACATTTTTATACATTTTACATTTGGTGTGAAATGTGTAACTACATATTTTATAGATATTGGTGTAGAATGTGTAATTACATTTTTATGGAGATTAGTGTGTAATTACATTTGTATAGAGATTGGTGTCAAGTATATATAACTACATTTTTTTAAATAGAGAGATTGGTGTCAAATGTGTCATTATATTTGTATAGAGATTGGTGTCAAATGCGTCATTATATTTGTATAGAGATTGGTGTCAAATGCGTCATTATATTTGTATAGAGATTGGTGTCAAATGTGTCATTATATTTGTATAGAGATTGGTGTCAAATGCGTCATTATATTTGTATAGAGATTGGTGTCAAATGCGTCATTCTATTTGTATAGAGATTGGTGTCAAATGTGTCATTATATTTGTATAGAGATTGGTGTCAAATGTGTCATTATATTTGCATAGAGATTGGTGTCAAATGTGTCATTATATTTGTATAGAGATTGGTGTCAAATGTGTCATTATATTTGTATAGAGATTGGTGTCAAATGTGTCATTATATTTGTATAGAGATTGGTGTCAAATGTGTCATTATATTTGTATAGAGATTGGTGTCAAATGTGTCATTATATTTGTATAGAGATTGGTGTCAAATGTGTCATTATATTTGTATAGAGATTGGTGTCAAATGTGTCATTATATTTGTATAGAGATTGGTGTCAAATGTGTCATTATATTTGTATAGAGATTGGTGACACAAGGAACATTAACCAACATTATGTTAGTTTCTAGAACAGGCCGTTGGTAAAAGAACCCATGGTCACACTAGCTGAGTCTAGCTTGTATAATGTGATAACCTTAGTTTTATTTTTTTTTATTGATATCATCGATCTATGCCAATGTGTAACATGATCTTGCTTGCTTGCGTTCGTCCGATGACTAAAGGAGTGTTCCTCTTCATCATCCGCCCTTAAAAGGATGTTAAGTGGGCGTGTCTGCGTTGTGTTGTGGCTTGCAGTAAAACTGTGATATTTGCACCTTTCAGCCCAACACATCCGACTTCGGCATGCCATTTTTGAGTACCAGTTTGTCTTCCCTCTTCGACCCTCTACTCGCTTGGCCAGACTAGACAGGTTAGTCTGTTACTAGAGGCACAACGGAAAGGTGGAGCAGGGTCAGGATGGTTCTGGTTCACCGATCCTGGCGCAAGCCATCAGCTGTGGGTCGCTGACAACTTCCAGCTCTGGTGCTGTGAATGATCTTAAGCTGGGACTAGTTCGTGATCACCCACCTCCATGTTTCAAATAAATATTACAAGTTGGTCTTAATTTAAAAAAATAAATAAATTAGCAGTAGTCTTAATGAGATCAAAACAGAATTAATCAAAACCTTTGCCTGTGGCCGAGTGAATTTATCCCCTCATTTACAAATCAGGTAGATGTGTATACGGTTCCACGTAGATCAAGGACAATATTTATTATTTTTAATCAAGACGAAACAACAAACTAAATGTAGGCTACATGGTTACTGCATTGCCTTATTTCCATGTCCTGAAATAACATCTCGACAGTCCCCAAAAATTGCAATCAGTTACCTACTCATTTATCTCATTTCCTGTACAGTAATGACGAGCTTCACAGTATTTATAATTTTTTTTATTATTAAATATGTTACTTCATCTGCTGTTTTTCTATTTTATTATAATCATTTTTGTATGTATAAAATATAAAAGAAAGTTGACAGATCACTCGATTAGCTTGTTAATTCTGATTTTTTTTTATTTACCAACTTAATCTTCTTTCCGTTTCGGAGTATTTTTTTACGTCACCATTAATTTTTTTTTACCCCAGAGATTTAAAGTACAGGGTGTCCCCAAATTCATCATATATAGAAATGCTCACGCTTTTTTTCAGATAAGATGCTATTTGATTTACAAAACATTTCATACATGATCGTTATTTCTTTTCTAAAAACGGAGGAATACATCTCTTTAACTATTAAAGAATTTATATTTACACACTTAAAGGATGTCAGGAGGAAAAACAAATAGCAATATAGGGTTATTTTTGGGACACCTTGTACGTTCGTGGTTTATATTTAAAAAAGGGGGAAAATAATAAAATAAAACACACTCGATCATAACGAAAGAGAATTTCAAAATAATCCCGTGCTCATTTACCGCGAAGACCGGTGACCTCGTTATTACCAACTGCTCCAGGAAGCCATGGGGAGATAATTGGCTTATTTACGCATCCTGAAATTGAGTAAGGTAAGATAAAGTCGATCTCTTTGTCTCACACTGCTCCCGGTAAGGTGTGAACGAAACCGCAGTTATTCCAGGCTAGGTAGTCATCAAAGTAGTTTGAGTATGGCATGGAGAGAATAGAAATGACAGATTATTATAAACGATATAAGCATTTTTGGCAGTATTCTTCACACATTTTTTTAATGCAAAACGGGTGGATCAGTTTGATGTGTTCGAGTTTTTTTGTTGTTTTGTTTAATCAAATATGTCTGTACACTGAAGGGGGAAAGAAGATGAAAGAACCCCGTCACGCTTCGATTGGCTGTATAGGGAATACTGTGTTAGGTCCCATATGTCTCGACCACCAGCACATTTTTTTTAGCAGTGTGGTCAGAAATACGTCAGTGCGGTTTACTTTCATAGGAGAAATCTCTAGTACCCATTTTAATGTCGGGTGAACCTAGAATCCTATGGAAGGGGGATCGAGCTTAAAACCCCTTCCCCAAGCAGAGCAGTCCAGTTACCATAACTTTACTACGGCTCCTTCATTTATATTGAGACGATTGACGCCTTGCTAAACAGAATCAAGTCAATTTGCGATTTGTTTAGTCTGCATGCACCCAGTTTGTTTAGTCTGCATGCACCCAGTTTGTTTAGTCTGCATGCACCCAGTTTGTTTAGTCTGCATGCACCCAGTTTGTTTAGTCTGCATGCACCCAGTTTGTTTAGTCTGCATGCACCCAGTTTGTTTAGTCTGCATGCACCCAGAGTTTAAAAAATAAAAAAAAACATTAAATGTGTTGCGCCTAGAGCAGACCTTTTTCTCTGGCAAATCTTTACTCTTTGTGCACCCCCCCCCCCACACACACACCCACATAAACACACTCTTTCTTCTCCCCCCCCCCCCTTTCTTATCAATAAATTATTTTAGGTTTTCAACCTCTTATTTGGGTTACCAACTTAGTGTTTATCATCGATAGCCGTGCCCAATTCCCCCCCCCTCCCCACAAAAACTTCTCTAATTTCAGGATTTTCCTTAATTCAATCGTCCTGCTTACAAAAAAAGGTCCTTCAGCGTCTCCTCGTTACTTACTGTTATACACATTCCGTTCTCAAGTAGGAAACAGAGATCTGGCGTCCACTCTTCTTCCATACTCAAGTATTGTCTTTTGATGCTGAGAAGCACTAGGAATCATAACAGCAGCAGAGGCGAACAGAAGAGCAAAAGACCGCAAATTATATCTCCCCTCGACGCTGAAAGGCAGATGAGGCAGGAAATAATAAGAAAACAAGTAGAGTTGTCTTAATCTTGTCAGTCATACTCAGGGTATGTCCAACGATCTTTGCCACCTCTCATCTGAAAAATTCATTGCACGGAAATTCTTGTGAAGAAAGTTTTCTTTCTAGACGGGCATCTCTTTAACTATTAAAGAATGCATATTTACACACTTAAAGGATGTCTAGAGGAGAAACAAATAGCAATATAGGGTTATTTTTTGGGACGTCCTGTACGATCGTGGTTCATATTTTTAAAAATGGGGGAGGGAGGTGGGGGGGGGAATAATAAAATAAAACACACTCGATCATAACGAAAGAGAATTTTTTTAAAAATCACATACTCATTTACCACGTTTATTGTCTCTGCTTGTAGACGTTCAGTATACATGTAATTTCGCTCTGTATGTGTGAAGATAAAGTACGAGACTTGAAAATTTTCCTTAGCACGCGATTTTTCTCCCATATGTGCTCGACCGCCTATCCAGAAGTGTTCGGAGACTTCTGGATAGTGTCTCTTCATGCATCGAAACTCACAATGCGAGGCGGCATTCCTCACCTTCCAAGAGTACTACCCTGGTCATTTCTGCCAGCGGCTGGGTCGACCGTGAGGGTATTTTTTTTTTCCAACCACGAGTACAACTCACACTGCTCCCAGCGGGAATTGAACACGGGTTGTCCGAGCGTCGGTAGTCCAGTCGGGTGGTTTTACCAACTAGGCTACCTAGGCCTCCTGTGTGTGCCTGTGTGTGTATATATTCCATTACCCAGTTTCTCTGCATTGTTATATTGCGTATAAAAGTGAAAGTATGTAGAAAAGTTAAGTTTCAGAAACTAATGATAAGATCATATTTCTTTCAATCACTTTGACAAGAGTTACGTTTCAGAAACGATAAGATCATATTTCTTTCAATCACTTTGACAAGAGTTACGTTTCAGAAACTAATGATAAGATCATATTTCTTTCAATCACTTTGACAAGAGTTACGTTTCAGAAACGATAAGATCATATTTCTTTCAATCACTTTGACAAGAGTTACGTTTCAGAAACGATAAGATCATATTTCTTTCAATCACTTTGACAAGAGTTACGTTTCAGAAACGATAAGATCATATTTCTTTCAATCGTTTCGACAGGATAATTTTGAAGAAATGGCTAAGTAAAAATCAAATATTAAGTGACTGCGTGTATGTATGTATTCACATACATAAATAAACATGGATGCACACTATGTCTAGCGACATATTTTATAAACTATAAAAGCCAAGTCTGATAACAAGTAGTCCAGGCTAGAATATATCACACCAAGTTTGACAACAAGTAGTCCAGGCTAGAATATATCACACCAAGTTTGACAACAAGTAGTCCAGGCTAGAATATATCACACCAAGTTTGGCAACAAGTATTCTGCGTCATGACAGATGTATGTCAACAAACATTTTGCCCTCTAATGTACCATGAATGATCAGTTTGCATGATTTTGGTATTATGGGGGTCATTGCTTCCAAACCTTGAGATGAATTGTGCTTTGTATCCTCATACCAAGACTAGAAGCCGTTCAGAGCTACGATAGACAGGCAGAACTACGATAGGCAAAACCCAGTAATAGGCATAATGTATTTAATATATTAAGTAAGTCAACAAGTATTAAACGCTCAGAAAGACTTAAGAAGACTATACAGAATCACCACAAAACGTTTCCATCAGTGATTGCCTTGTCCGCACAGACTCTTTGAACATAACTATATGGAAGTAACTTTCATTAATCTAAACAGTTTGGGCATCCGACCAGCACAACACACAAACCAGACTATGGACTTATGAAAGGTGCGCAATCTCAGTATCCTAGTACGGATGTAAATCCTAGAGAATGTTGGGAAAGGAGCATCAAAACTGTCTTTATTTCACTCAATTCGTCGGATGAAAATTCTTAACTAAGAACTCTAAAGGTGCGACCAAAAAGAACGCACACTTAATGACACGAAATTGAGGATCCTTGTTGCCCAGCATATGATACCGCTAAGTAAAAAGGGTTATTGAAGCTAATCGATTACTTTCCACTACTCAATTCTTTGAAAGCCTATGAGTGAGCGAATTTAATTACTTGTTTACAAATTAGGTATATCTGAGCCCTTTTCCAGATAAAAGGAAAGCACTAATCTCAAGTAAATAAATTATATTTATGTTCACAATTTCACGGTGTAATAAAGGTCTCAGAAAAGTGCAATAGTGGCCATATAAAGAATAACATAAGGAAAGTTACTAGAGCAATAAGAGTGGAGGCAGCGTAGTAGTGTGTGCACTGGCTTCGTGATAAAGTGAATTTAAGTTCTGCTGTTGACCCGATCATTACTAAAGGAAATGATTGACCTCTTCGTCAACCCTCCATAACAGCACGTTAAGCAAATGTAGATGAGTTGTGTTGATGTATGAGTAGAACTGTGATATATTTGCGCCTTTCGGCCCAAAATATCCTACTTCAGGGCAGCATTTTTTGGGCACCGGATTGCCTTCCCTCTTCGATCGCTACTCCATGTGACGTAGGATCTGGATGAATCTGGTTCATCGAGTCCTGGCACAAGCCATCAGCTTTAGTCACCAAAAGCTTCCAGCACTGTTGCGCCTTGCCTCCAATATTGCCTTCATTATCATGTTGCCGCTCTCGAGTCAACCCGGTGCATGGCTTTTTGAACTTTTGGAAGGCAATAACAATGTGAAATTTACTTAATCCCATCATCTTCTAATGATGTTGCCTACTATGAAGCGTAATACTTCCCTACTACATTAAATGCCACGAAATATTTGTTACTCTGAGCAGCTACACCAGAGATGGTTTAGTAATCTTGACAAACTATGAATAGATCTATCAATAAGAATCGTTTAAATGTGGGTGGAAAAAAAAACTATCCTTGTGATTCTCCTTTCCTTTTCTCGAAGATCGCCTCACGCTTTCCCACACGTATTCTTATTTCACCTGCGGTTGTAAGCGCAAACATAAGTGTACCCCGGTTACACAACAGTCTCGATATCAAGCTTATACAATGTGCAAAAAAAAAAAATTATAATTTGAAAAGGTGTTCCTGGACTACTTTCTTGCTTGTGAGATTGTAGCAATAAAAATCAACATTCCTTCTAATTAACAAGGGCATCCTATTACTAATATTGATATTTAATTACTTATTTAATGTTCTTTATGTCACAAAGAAAAGTAGCGATCAATGTCGACAGGTAGTTGTCCTAGATTATCAGTGTGCGACCACTCCATGAGAGTAACACAAACCCAACAAACACAAAACTAATGTTATGCGAGTAACACAAACCCAACAAACACAAAACTAATGTTATGCGAGTAACACAAACCCAACAAACACAAAACTAATGTTATGTTTAAAGTACGCAGCAATAACTCAACTTCTGGGTGTTTTCATATAACGTTCTGTGCAGTGCTATTGGATGTTTCTGCTGTGTACTGGATAAACAAAACAGCAACAGATCTTCAGTCCATATCTTAATATAAACGTCGTTTTCATTAAATAGTTGCACTCTGAAATAGTCAATAGTAGATCATATAATCTAGTCGGCATAATTTTTGACACACTTAATTGTTTACATCACTTGAATATGATCATAGTAAAGTAAAGTACCCCCGTCACGCCAAGTGGCGTATAGGGAAATAGTGTTAGTGACCCTATATTTTACAGACCTTCAGCACATGATTTTTGGGGTAATGTGGTCAGTATTACGCCCGTGCTGCTTTACTTTCCCAGAAAAAAATCCAGTACCCATTTAAGGCTGGGTGAACCCGGAAGCCGTCGGTTGGGATCGAACCCTACCCCTTGTCCGTGGTAGTCCAGTTCACTCTGAATATGATCATAGATAGATATCACCATGTACCATACCGTTTGGCGTAGGCGATCATGTCTTTCCACAATCTTTTATCCACGTTGCATCGTACCAGTTGTGTTGTTGCCTGTTTTCCATGCCATGACATGACATCAAGCTATCTAGTATTTTCTCTCTTTTTCGTCCGCGATCTCTCATTCCCCGTATTTTGCCAGTTGTAACCAAGTATTCCAACGTTCCTCTTCTCAAGATGTGCCCAACAAATCTTGACTATCTTTCCTGATGTTTTTAGGAGCTCCCTTTTTGTATTGGCCTCTTTGAGAATGTCCTCATTCATTCATATATATATATATATATATATATATATATATATATATATATATATATATATATATATGTATATATGTATGTATGTAAGTATATATATATGAATGTATGATATATATCATTATATTACATAATATAAATAAATAAACATGTACACATATTTAGTATATGGACATAGTACCTTGGCATATGAGCAAGTTAGTCTGTCACAAGAACAATGACGGTTACATAAGATCTGTATATTAATGCATTATCAGAAACGGACATATCCTATCAAACTGAACGCGGAAACTGAATGTTTTCTAGTGATTCTCATATTCCTTCTATATTGAGGATTCTCTCTTGATTTATTGTTTTCATAGTGTTTGTTTATATTAATGTGGATTATTTTGAGCCCATTTTTTGTCTGTTGACCAAACCATTTGCTTTTTTCCCCCAACATTCGCAAAACGATCTTTCATTACCCTTATTTAAAATGAAGCTTAAAAGCTGCTGATAAATTGTTTACATAGCGCTGTGTGTTATCGCCATTAGGCCCAAACCATCCGCTTTAGGTATAACGTTTTAGGGTACTGGGTTACATTCATGCTTAAATCCTCGTTTATTTAGTCATTTTGAATATTCTTTTTTTTTCAGACCAAGAAGTAGAGTATGATGTAGGATCAGTTCATTTTCATTGATTATGAGGAAACTAGTCAGTGGAGAGTTGTTGACAGCTTTCAACTTAAATACTGTTTTGTGTTTTAGGACAATAACTAAAGTATACAGATTTCCTGTGTGTACACAAACACGGAAATCAAGATAACGATTATCAAAACATGAAAAATGTACACTTCAGAACGACTTCAGGTTCAAAGATGTTAGAATAAAGTTCATGTTTGTGGCATATAAATTGTTTCAATTGCTGATTAGTTTCAGCTATCTAATGTAGATGGTCAAAGAGGAAGACCAAGGAATTCTTGGAGAAGACAGATAGATTCAGAGATGAAGATGATGGGGAACACATGGAATGATCTTAAAAGAATAGCAAGAAACAGAACGACTTGGAAAGAGTTTGTTGAAGACCTATACTCCACAGGGAGCTGAAAGGTAGAAGAAGAAGAAGAATGTAGATGGTTGAGCCAAAGTCAATTGAAGGCTCCACTTTAAGGATTGTATGTCGGTGTTACGGTGTTCGTGCATCTGCCTATGATCTTTTCAGTTAATTAAGTGTTGTGGGTGTATCCATTGTTGTCAAATGTTACGCGTACTACGTTATAGTGTTAGACGTTTCAGTCAAACGATGGACAGATTGTATATACCTAATCCCCTGCAAGGTATGGGGCGAGATTGAGAACTCGATGATGTTCGTGAATAGGAAACTCTACAGTGACTGCTCGCTCTTCAACTCAAGAGGAACGTTTCCTAAATTCAAGAGAGCTGCAATGAGAGCAATGAAAGACTTGTAAACCAGATTTAATTTTCATTCGTTTCACGAAGCAGGATTTACTGAGTCTCTCAGTACTTATTGACAGTTGCTCAGTGTGAGATGAAGATAATCCCGTGACTAACATAACATAACTAACGTTTCAGATCGATGTTGTAAGTACATTCCTACAGTGTGCAGTTGTTGTCTATAGAAGTCGATAAAGATAACTTTATCATATTTCTCAGTTAAAGAAAGTTCTGGTGTGTTTAAGGTGCCATTTCGAAACCTGAAGGGGTTGCTGTAGCAACATGGATATGGTGATAGTTGCAGATGGTTGTTGGTTGGTTGCTTATGGTGATAGTTGCAGACGGTTGTTAATCGGTTGTTTATGGTGATAGTTGCAGGTGGTTGTTAATCGATTGTTTATGGTGATAGTTGCAGGTGGTTGTTAATCGGTTGTTTATGGTGATAGTTGCAGACGGTTGTTAATCGGTTGTTTATGGTGATAGTTGCAGACGGTTGTTAATCAGTTGTTTATGGGGATAGTTGCAGATAGTTGTTGGTTTATTGTTTATGGTGATAGTTGCAGATGGTTGTTGGTTGCTTATGGTGATAGTTGCAGACGGTTGTTAATCGGTTGTTTATGGTGATAGTTGCAGATGGTTGTTAATCGGTTGTTTATGGTGATAGTTGCAGACGGTTGTTAATCGGTTGTTTATGGTGATAGTTGCAGACAGTTGTTGGTTGATTGTTTGGGGTGATAGATGCAGATGGTTGTTGGTTGATTGTTTGGGGTGATAGATGCAGATGGTTGTTGGTTGACTGTTTATAGTGATGGTTGCAGACGGTTGTTGGTTGGTTGTTTATGGTGATGGTTGCAGACGGTTGTTGATTGGCTGTTTATGGTGAAGGTTGCAGACTGTTGTTGGTTGGCTGTTTATGGTGATGGTTGCAGACAGTTGTTATTCAGTTGTTTATGGGGATAGTTGCAGATGGTTGTTGGTTGGCTGTTTATGGTGATGGTTGTTGGTTGGCTGTTTATGGTGATGGCTGCATACGGTTGTTGGTTGATTGTTGGTGGTGATAGTTGCAGATGGTTGTTGGTTGGCTGTTTATGGTGATGGTTGCAGATGGCTGTTGATTGGCTGTTTATGGTGATGGTTGCAGACGGTTGTTGGTTGGCTGTTTATGGTGATGGTTGCAGACTGTTGTTGGTTGGCTGTTTATGGTGAAGGTTGCAGACTGTTGTTGGTTGGCTGTTTATGGTGATGGTTGTAGACGGTTTTTTGGTTGGCTATTTGTGGAGATGGTTGCAGACAGTTGTTAGTTAGTTGTTTATGGTTATGGTTGCAGACGGTTGTTGTTTTGTGTTTATAGTGATAGTTGCAGACTGTTGTTGGTTGGCTGTTTATGGTGATAGTTGCAGACGGTTGTTGGTTGGCTGTTTATAGTGATAGTTGCAGACGGTTGTTGGTTGGCTGTTTGTGGTGATAGTTGCAGACGGTTGTTGGTTGGCTGTTTGTGGTGATAGTTGTAGACGGTTTTTGGTTGGCTGTTTATGGTGATAGTTGCAGATGGGTGTTGGTTGGCTGTTTATTGTGATAGTTGCAGATGGTTTTTGGTTGTCTGTTTATAGTGATAGTTGCAGACGGTTGTTGGTTGGCTATTTGTGGTGATAGTTGCAGACGGTTGTTGGTTGTCTGTTTATAGTGATAGTTGCAGATGGTTGTTGGTTGTCTGTTTATAGTGATAGTTGCAGACGGTTGTTGGCTGGCTGTTTATAGTGATAGTTGCAGACGGCTATTGGTTGGCTGTTTATGGTGATATTTGCAGGCGGTTGTTAATTGGTTGTTTGTGGTGATAGTTGCAGACGGTTGTTGATTGGTTGTTTGTGGTGATAGTTGCAGACAGTTGTTCATCATCATCATCGTGTGCCTTCTCCGCAACGAAGGTTGGCTACCATGGATCGCCATTCTACTCTGTTTCTTGTTTTGATGGTGCAAGCTGTCATAGATTGACTTGACCATCTTTTGATGTTACTCGTTCATGTTAGTCTTGGTCTGCCTCTGCCTCTTTTACCTTGTATTTTTCCTTCCAATATTACTTTTAGTAGGCTGTTGTGTCTTTTAACATGCCCCAAAAATTTCATTTGTCTTGTCCTAAAACAGTAGTTAGAATTTCACTCCATGGCTTTCTTTGGATTGTTACGTGATGAGGTTCCAATCTCTTTCACGGTGGTCTGCCATATTCGCCTTTCGTGTTCTGAATATGCCTCATGTGTACCACACACTTTGCTGTTTTCGCTTTCTGGGCCGTTGATTATTTCAAATTCTTCCGCCCCATCCACCGTCGCTAACTTTTCACATATGGGTTGAACACACCCGACTACCGCCGATATTGTTGTCGAACCATGTGCTTGCCTATCGAACCGCGAACACACGACACAAAGGAAGAATAAATCATATTCCACTTAAATTTCGAAAAAGTTCACAGTCCATCCTCCAGTCAGAAGTAAAACATTACACCAAACGGGGAATAGCAACACATAATTTCACAACTAGACTGTCGCGTAAATCATTTAAATATCTCAGCAAGAGCCGAATCATAAAAACGACAACACGTAGTCGCCATGGCACCGGAAGACAGTTGTTGGTTGGCTGTTTATGGTGATAGTTGCAGACAGTTGTTGGTTGGCTTTTTATGGTGATAGTTGCAGACGGTTGTTGATTGGTCGTTTGTGGTGATAGTTGCAGACAGTTGTTGGTTGGCTATTTATGGTGATAGTTGCAGACGGTTGTTGATTGGCCGTTTGTGGTGATAGTTGCAGACAGTTGTTGGTTGGCTGTTTATGGTGATAGTTGCAGACGGTTGTTGATTGGTCGTTTGTGGTGATAGTTGCAGTCAGTTGTTGGTTGGCTGTTTTCAAGTCTGATCATCACTGCTGTCAGAACATTCCCATACCTGCCCATATTTCCCCTCAACATTTATTGCTCTATCGTCGCTACTAATCGTCTCAATTGCTAGCTAATTATGAGTTCTGTGTTTTATCCGCCAGCGTGCTAGTTTTCCCCTTCTCTATGTCTGACTCTCTTACTTTCTAACTACTGACAAGTGATTTATCCTGCTTTGCTATTTTCTCTTCGTTTGAAAACGTGTCTTTCATCTTCATCAACATACGTTTAGTGGTGATGGTGTTTTGATGGTGACTTATATCGTCATCACTTCTACGTGGATGGGGTCATGATCTTTCTATCCCCTCAAATCATGCTATACCCTCGGTAGACTTGGAGCAACAGACAAACTATCAGCAGCAAACACACACCTACACATTAGGATTGATATAACTGCGCTTTAGTGACATCCTTAGTGTGCACATGAATCTTTTCCTGTAATCTCCATTCAACCTTTTACCACAGTGGTTTTATTTAGTAAGTTTTGATCCAGTATGCGATCCACGTGTGTCTAAATTATAAAGTTGACACAAATGTTCCATTATTGAACCGACTGAAAACGAAATTGGTACCCCACGTTTGGTCAAGGATGGAAAGGCACCCAGAGAGTACTATGCCACGTTCTTCTAAAAGATACACTCGAGAGAAGTAGGGCCGCTGCACTCTACTTCGCAAATGCAGTAGCTATGGTTTAAGCAAGAAGTGGGGTGTAACGTAAATTTCTACAAGTTATGGTGACCATATGTCAGTCACTATACCTTGTAGGAGTGTGCGTTACACCTCACCACTTGCTCCTGGTATCAGCTTTACCTTAGCACTGCAATTATTTGCCTGTTCCCTAGCTATGGTTTACCTTCACATGTTTAATTTGGTTACTGTGGCAACAACATGGCGGAGAAGAAAGAGCCGTTAAGGGTGTAAACAGTAATGTGGAATATCATTATCATCATCATCATCAAGTACCGGGCCTACTGGCGTAGGTGATCATGACTCCCCACAATTTTCGATCTCGAAAATTATCATTTATGTTGTTGACCTTCTGCCAAGCCACTCTCTTAAGCTGTCTGGTATTTCTTCTCTTTCCTTTCCTCTATCTCTTCGTCCCTCAATTTTTCCAGTTGTTATAATATATTCCAGTTGTTCTCTTCTCATTACATGGCCAAAAAATGATGATTGTTTCTTCCTAATATTGGCTCTCTTCTTGCTTTGGCCTCTTTCAGAACGTTTTCATTACTCTTCTTAGCTGTCCATGGTATTCTCAACATTCTTCTGTAAAACCAGTGATTTTCTTGTCTGCTGTCCTATTGTCCATGATTCACATCCATATGTTAAGACTGGCTCTACATGACATTTAAGAACTCTTTTTCTTGTTTCGATTGCCAAAAATGGATTGCATAGTGTCTTCCTCATTTTTTGGAAAGTTGCTTTTGCCTGAGCAATTCTGTATCTCACCTCTTTTGTACATCTTTCGTCTGAGGTTAACAAAGTTCCCAAATATTTAAATTCATTTACCTGCTTTAATATTGTTCCGGTGTGTGACTGTGCTGGCAACACGATACAAATTTCGACTGAAGTCAAATTTAAGATATAAGTAAATTTCAATGCCAGTAGGAAAACAAATTCAAGCGCTTTTGTGTTACAAACGGAAATACAGAGTTTAAACATAGGCAGTATGATGAACAGGAACCGAATATACTTAAAGCAGAAGTAGAATGGGCATTGAAACAGAATAAAAAGAACAAAGCAGTTGGTATAGATGGAATAACAACAGAAATGCTACTAGTCTGTAAGGAAACAGCTATAGATTGGCTTAATATAATATTCAATATGGCTTGGGAAGAAAGAAAAGTCCCAGACGATTTGCAAAAAGCTATCATTGTCCCATTTTGGAAGAATAAAGGAAGCAAAAGGGAGTGTGAAATGTACAGAGGAATATCCCTATTGAGTCAAGTTGGTAAAATGTATGCTAAAATATTGGAGAGGAGGGTAAGATATATAATAGAACCTCAATTAAGTAATAATCAATTCGGATTCAGAAAAGGCAAAGCTGTACTAATGCTATATTTACTTTGAGACAACTATGTGAAAAAACAATAGAATATGACAGAAACCTAAATATAGTGTTTATAGATCAGGAAAAAGCGTTTGATCATGTGGACAGGAACAAACTTTGGCAAACTTTAGAAACCTACGGGGTAGCAGGACAACTACTAGAAAATATAATGGCATTATATAAAAACAGTCAAAGTGCCGTCAGAACATCGGAAGGTCTGTCAGAATGGTTTCAGGTTACAACAGGTGTAAGACAAGGATGTGTCCTCTCACCACTCCTCTTGATCATATATATGGACAAAATAAATCAGGAAACAACCAACAATAAGTAAAAATCAAATAATAACATAGTGGTAGAAAACTCCAACGAGCTTCTCTTCGCAGATGACCAATGCCTAATATATGAGGATGAAAACCTGCTACAACAGCATTTAACATCTCTAGATAAAAGCTGCACAAACTACAGTATGAAAATGAACACAGCAAAAGCAGAGGCTATAAGAATAAGCAAATTAAGACACCCATTAAACGTCAAGATCAAAGATAAAGAAATAAAACAAGTAGAGGAATTCAAGTATTTAGGCACAATGTTCACAGAAGATGGAAAACTAGACAGAGAAATTGACATGAGAATACAAAACGCAAATGCTGTCACATACCAGCTTTCACCATTGCTAAGACATCCAAACATTTCTATGCCAGCTAAACAACAAATGATAAATAGCATTTTCATACCAACTTTGTGCTATGAAAGTCAAACATGGACCCTTTCTAAATCACTTTTAAGAAAGATCAATACATGTGAGATGCGATGCTTGAGAAAAGTAACAAACAACACAAGAAGAGATAGAATACCAAATGAAACCATAAGAAAAATAGTAGGAACAAAACCCTGCCAAGAATATATAGAACAACAACAACTTAAATGGTTTGGCCACCTGGTCAGAATGAATCCTTATCATTCACCATCAAGGGCGTTCTTCTCGAGAATGCATGGAAAAAGACCAAGAGGAAGACCCAGAAGAAGATGGATAGATGCAGTGACAGAGACATGTAACAACAAAGAAAAGTCACTAATTCAGACAGTTCGAGCAGCTCAAGAACGACAAATTATATAAACCACGACACCGTTTTGGTATCAGTGAAAAGAGAAAAGAAGTAGAAGAAGAATATTATTCCACTTGTCTTTATTTTGCACTGAGGTGATGTCTTTTTCTTTGTTGTTACCATTACTTCTGTCTTTTTGCTATATTATAATGAATATAGCCTTGTAAATACATCGTGTAGTGGTAAGACATTCTGGTCAGGTTCGGTTCCCAGCTAAGAAAAAGTTTCATAATCTCTATGTCCTGGGGTTGTTCGAGCTTCTGAAGTGGATACCAGAGCTATGTTGACAGTGACAGCATCGAGCTATAATATCTGCCATAAATTTATCGGCTGTCATGAGGACGATAAATATTTGCACTATCATCATATGGGTGAACTGGACTACAAAGGACAAGGCGTAGGGTTCGATCCCAACCGACGGGCAGGTTCACCCAGCCTTTAATGGGTACCGGATTTTTTTTCTGGGAAAGTAAAGCGGCACGGGCGTAATACCGACCACATTACCCCAAAAATCATGTGCCGATGGTCAGTAAAATTTATGGTCACTAATACCATATTTCCTATACGCCACTTGGCGTAACGGGGGTACTTTACTTACTATCATCATATATACGTCATAGGATGTTGAAAGTATGATTTGCTAATACATTTTATAAACAAATACTAGCTTTGTGCTTTAATGCCATGAAAAATATACTAACATGAAAACAAATAACATCAGGGCTAAAACTAAGAATATTAAAATATTATATCGTCTCAATATTCCAATATGGTGCAGAAACATGGACATTAGAGAAGAAAACAACAGAAAAGTGAATCCTTTGAAATGTGGATATATAGAAGAATATGTAGAATTGGATGAAATGAAAAGAAAACAAACGATGAAGTTTTAAAACAACTAAAAATGAAAAGAAAACTACTAAATGCAATTAAAAAAAGACAGATTTAATTTTTAGGCGATGTTAAAAGACACAACAGCCTACTAAAAGTAATCTTGGAAAGGAAAATACAAGGTAAAAGAGGCAGACCGAGACTAACATGAACGAGTAATATAAAAAAAATGGACTAGTCAGCCTATAACAACCTGCACTATCAAAGCAAAAGACAGAGCAGAATGGCGCTCCATGGTAGCCAACCTTCGTTGCGGAGATGGCACTTGATGAGGATGATGAGTTTTGTGCGAACTGAAGACAATCCTGGGGCTTTGCCTAAGAAACACATGAAACTAGCATTAAAATAACTGATTTAGCTGTTCTACATGACGCGTTCTGGAATCCACAAGCAAACAAAAATAAAGACATAAATAACTGGATTAATAAAATGGTTAAAAGTGCTTTAAAACGTTCAGCAACGGCATGGATTTTCATAGACATGTGGTTTTTCTTATCATGTGCAGGTAAAATGTGTATTAGAACGTTCTGAAAATAAATGCAAAACAAAAACAAATTTGGTTGTAAGTAGAAAGTAACTACTGAAATATATTGTGACAACAGAACAATTTACGAGAGGAAGCTAGAGAGGGGCAGAGGAGAAAAGGTGCAAGAGAGTTTAAGAGGACGGCTGGGTAAAGAGTTAACAACAAAGTAAGGTAAGGTAAGGTAAGGTAAGGTAAGGTAAGGTAAGGTAAGGTAAGGTAAGGTAAGGTAAGGTAAGGTAAGGTAAGGTAAAGTACGAGACTTGAACCGGCGAATTTTCTCCCATATGTGCTCGGCCGTCTATCCAGAAATGTTCGGAGATTTCTTGATAGTGTCGCTTCAAGCATCGAAAGTCACGATGCGAGGCGACATTCCTCACCTTCCCAGGGTAATACCCTAGTACCCATTTCTGCCAACGGATAGGTCAACCGTGGGGGTATTTTTTTTTCCAACCACGAGTACCACTCACACTGCTCTAGCGGGAATCGAACACGAGTTGTCAGAACGTGAGAAGTCCAGTCGGGTGGTTTTCCCAACAAGGCCACCGAGGCCCCCAGCAACAGAGTTTACAAGATAACTGTCGAGATAAACATTTGTAGAGAGACATGATCATCTACTTCAGCAGAGATGGTACTCGATTATAACGATAACCAAAACAAAGTTCTTTATAATTTTGACGTAAATAATATCCTATAACATTATAAATTGGAATTTAATTATTGTTATTGAGTTATTTGCGGGTCATCATCATTGCACCCCGAACATGTCCATGCGTGCTCTGATCTCCTCATCAGCATATCCCGCAGTGTCCAGGGACGGACGACTCCAGTTCTGTGCTGGTAGAGTAAGTCTTCTTACATGGCCACTAAGTTTCTCGTTTCTGGCTGTGGCCATTTAACTCCCATCTCTTTCATCCGAAGGAGTGACGTGGACCTATGGTTGTCGAAGTCCTGTGCCATTTCCACATCTCGGAAGGCATTGATAACGTCCGCCTGATCCATTAGTTGACCGTCTTCAACGACAGCACATCTAGCCAACCTGTCCGCTCTTTCTTGCAATAACGTGGGTTGTATAGTTTTCAACTTCTACCTGCTGGGTCACAGAATATATGTGTGTAAGTAATTATGAAACCGGACTCTTTCTTGCTTGAACCTGGAAATATAAAGCCAGAGGTGTATGGGTGGATACGAAGGTACTGAAAAATCTGTCTTGACAACAAAGTCAGACTGCCTCCTGGTACAAGTTCTATTGATAGTCTCATATCATTGTAAAAAGTAAAGTAAAGTACCCCCGTCACGCCAAGTGGCGTATAGGGAAATATGGTGTTAGTGACCCTATATTTTACAGACCTTCAGCACATGATTTTTGGGGTAATGTGGTCAGTATTACGCCCGTGCTGCTTTACTTTCCCATAAAAAAATCCGGTACCCATTTAAGGCTGGGTGAACCCGGAAGCCGTCGGTTGGGATCGAACCCTACCCCTTGTCCGTGATAGTCCAGTTTACTAGCCACTGAGCTATCGCGGCTCCCTTCATATCATTGTAGCAGAGAATAAATTTAGATCATTAATATGTCGTTTTACTACCTCCAGATTTTGTTTAACAGAAAAATAAACAACACCCACAATATTAGTCGAAATAGATAGACCCAAAGACTCTGGATAAAAGTAACAGTAAATTTCATGACGAGAGAAAATACGACAACTGGAAAATTGAAAGGAAAAGAGGCAGAGGGAATATAGAAAATAAATTAAAGAGTTAGTCAGAGGATGGTTCGGGTTAAGTAAACAACAGAACTGACAAGGTGCTAGTTTAGTTTAGAAGAAGCGGCACATAACTGCAGTTCTGATGATAAGCTAGTGTGCAGAGAACGAGATTAACACACTAGGAGAATAACACAAATAGGTTTAGTTTAGTTTAGTTTAGTTTAGTTTAGTTTGGTTTGGTTGGTTTGGTTTAGTTTAGTTTAGTTTAGTTTAGTTTAGTTTAGTTTAGTTTAGTTTAGTTTAGTTTGGTTTGGTTTGGTTTGGTTTGGTATAGTTTAGTTTAGTTTAGTTTAGTTTAGTTTGGTTTGGTTTGGTTTGGTTTAGTTTAGTTTAGTTTAGTTTAGT